>JAYXIM010003020.1:0-206741 GCA_037575425.1 Anastrepha fraterculus
ATAAATTGAAATTGAAATATTTCCCCATCCGACTTGTCTAATCGAAAACGAAAGGGGACTACTTTGAAGGAGATAAAATAGAAAATGATGAATAAATAAATATTTTTTGAGAAAAATGAAAATTCACCTTATTTTTTGAACACACCTCATATGTACGTCTGATTATGTTTATTTTTCTTTTCTTCCACAGGATGACCATTGTGATATTTTTGGCCATTTCTTTGCTCTATTTCTAAAGTGAGTTTGTGATGAAATTTATGTCAAAAATACTGCAGAACTGCAATGAATTCACAAATCAATATAAAAATAAAATAATTAAATTGACAAAGGTTGGTAAAATAAAATAAAATATATAAAATATAAACGACCGAGGATATGGCAATATTTGTTAATGAATTGATGGAAGATGAAGACAAAACGTATATGGTAAGTTTTACCGGATTATTTAATGTTTTTCATAAGCAATGATACACTAAAAAAAGTAGTAAAAAATAATTTTTGTTAAATAAATTTTTAATCTTTTTTTAATTTTGAGGTACTTATATTATATAATACTGAAAGGGCTCGTTTTTAATACTATACATTTCTATATAAATACAAATAAAAGTGAAATGTTTTTGATTTACGATTTAGTATAAATATTTTTACTATTTAACTAATTTTCCACAAATGTTTCAGCATAATAACCCACCTATTTTGGAAGATATCGGCAAAAATATAATACGAGAGATCTAAAAAATACGTTTTTCGATATAAAATCTATGGACGTGCCAATAAGTTGCCAATTTTCCGCGCTTTCTACCATTCTTTGGATGATGTTGTTTGCACTTAAGAGACCTAGACTTCCTCCGACAGCTTTGTTTTCTAATTTCCATCTCTTACATTTGAAGAATGTGTGATATGTATCGTCAATAGGTGCATCGCCGTAGATGCATTCACTGGTTTTCGTTTTCTCTACTTTGTTTAGATGTTTTCGAAAATACCCCCGTCCAGATAGCATCTGAGTAATATAGAAGTTCACTTCTCCGAACTGTCTGCCATACCATTTACATATCTATGTTTTTTATAAGTCTCGCCGTCCATCTTCTTTTCGTCTGTGACTCCCAGCGCTATTCCCATATTTGTAGTGTATGTGCTCTAATTTGTTGTTTTGCGCTATTGGAATGGGCGCCTGTGGCCCAGTATAGCGTTTTTCGTGCGCTTTTTAAGGATCTATAGTTTTCTTCGTTCTCTCGCTAGAAGATCTATGGGTATCGTACCGCTGGTGATGAGTATTGCTGCTTCTTATACTGTGCGGTACGCTGAAGCAACACGGAGGGCAGCACTTCTTTGGGATTTGGCAAGAATCTTGCGTCGACACTCAGCTTTAAGTGTGTCCGCCCATACTTCACATCATTGATAGCGATGAGACTGTGCCTGCGTGCCCTCGTAAGTAGTATAAGTTCTGTTTTTTCGGGAGCCAAGCTAAGGTCGTGCGAGTCGATCTATGTCTTGATCTTAATCATCATTTGTGTAAGTTTCCGCCTTTCCGCATCTACATTATGCCAATTATGCGCGTATACCCTTTCTGGGTGTTTGGCCGAGCTCCTCCTCCTATTTGTGGTGTGCGTCTTGATGTTGTTCCACAAATGGAGGGACCTACAGTTTCAAGCCGACTCCGCACGGCAGATATTTTTATGAGCGTTCTTTTTTTAATGCAGAAATACAATGGGAGGTTTGCCATTGCCTGCCGAGGGGCGACCGCTATTAGAAAAATGTTTCTACATTACGTGCAGTAATAATTGCTACACTATCATCCGGGTATCCTATAAGATAAGAATCGTCGGACATGTCGATGGTGAGGACGCTGTCATAACTGACTTTCCAGAGGTTAGGACCTAGGATCAGAGGTTAACACTTTTGTACGTTGCCCACTTCTTTTGCCATAGATGAGCACACTATCTTTAAGGCAGCTGCGGATCATCTTCAATAAATGTTGAGGTATTTTGCCCACTCTGTGCTGCTGAAAGCATTTCTTACGTCGATTGTGGCTAGGAGCATGATTGGTCGGGAAAAGTGGTTTATGCTCTGTGCTTTTCCTCTACTCTTTCTCTTAAGAGAGCATAAGCACCAAAAAATTTACTTTTAGTGAGGATAAAAAGTTTTCGTTCTTCGACCACGTCCACTTCTCATCTCGAAAGACTAACATTGTGAGATAGATAAAAAATTATTAAAAATGGATTCTTAAATTTCATTTCATTTAACTTATTTTAGTTTTTGCATTAATGTTCCATACATATTACTTTATACTCTCATTCACCTATACGAGGTGTGCCTATTAATAATGAGACTGACACTGCTATCGAAGAAGTACACATTTTTTTCCTTGTTCACTCCTCTCTGACAGTGTAGGTGATTAGCCTGCCGCTACCAGTCTTAAATAGTGGGGGAATGCCCACCTGTCGTTGCTTAGGAACAACGCCTTCTTACTGCTTGGAGCGCCATCTGTGTTTCACATTTTTGTGCCAGAAGCATCGCACAGATGGTTGAGGACTTTGCTAAATCTGGTGTATTTGCGCTATTATCGCGGTTGCCCCCTTCCTCGTGCTGCCGCAAACAATGTACCAATGAACCGTATAAGGAAGGAAGAGAGTTCCTGAGGGAAAGAAAGAGATTTCTGAAGGACAAATTGTTAGTCAGCATTACTATGTTCACGTTCTTGCTGAACCTTGTGCGAGTTGTTACATATACCAAGACGAAAAGCTACCAAAAATTGTGGATGGATAAGTTACTCAGCCAAAAAGTTGCCAGCCAATTACTGTACGCTCGAGTTACAGAATACTCCTTATTCCCTTTATTATTTAAGTCCACTTTTAAGGCTAGCAAAGCGGCAGCCTTTGGATTTTGGTGGGCATCCTTACCTGGCATTGTCCGTTAACTAACCACGCGGTGAGACTTGTAATTGTCTCAAGTTCTTTAAGAAGAAGCTGTCTGGAGGATGGGTGGAATCAGCTCAGCGCCTTCTTCTCAGCTGCCCTGCTCTCATGGGTCTAAAATTCAGACATCTGGGCTTTTACTTTTTTCTATACCTGCGGATATTGTGGGTTTAAATATCACACACCTATTTCTTGACTCAATTCTTCTCGGGCTATGGATACTTCCGGAAATAGCTATACCGCATGGGTAAGATAAGTGACCCCAGGTGCATTTACTTCGAAGCACCGAACGATGACACTGAACACACGGTCTTTAATTGCGACAGATGGCTCGTGGAAAGAGGTGCTTTGAGGGAGCAGATTGGCGACATCGCTCCGACCAATGAGATTGGCAAGATTCTTGAACGTAAGGATAACTGGTATAAGGTTACAAGATATGTTGAATGCGTATTACAAAGAAAAAAAAAACCTCGTCGCAGTACAACAAAGCGAAGCCTCACAGACAGAGACATAAGAAGACGAGCTTATAACATGAAGCTGGCACAAGCATTGTGGACCCAGACGTGAGTGAATAGAACTGGCCCATTTCATGTACGTCGTTCCTGACCCTTCCGAAGTAATGCACAAAGTAGTCCCGGGTAGCGAGTCTCCCCAGAAGAGGAGTCATTGTTTTTGTGGCCACACCTCTCGATGCAGTAGACAGCGGTCGCTGTAAGTGCGAGGACATTTTGTTCTTACCTCACCCACCAAAAACAAAAAAAATATCACACACCTGGTGAATTTCATCAGTAGGTTGAAGCAGTTAATACAAATGTAATTAGCCACCGTTGGCCGTCATCTTTTCTCTCTTTTTTTCTCCCCTGTTTGGTTCTTTTCCCTCTTTTTTTCACTGTATGGCATCACAGTGGACGAATTTTGATTATTTGCTCAAGTGGGATTCTAACGTTTATCTTAACTGAACCTAAGTCCGCTGATGCTGTGCAATACTAGCGTCACGCCTCCAGAAGGAGCTGATAGTACCAGAATGTTACGAACAATGTAAGATTCGCTTTGCATGGGTAGTGGAGGGTCATGAAAAGGAAAAAAAAATCTGAACTCCAAATAAAATGGTTTACAACGTCAGTTCAAGTCAATTATCTAATAGCCACACCTCGTATTTTCCACTTAACTCCATTTTCACCACAATAACCAGCGGGAATTTATATTTGCCGCAGAAAATTTTCCAATTGTGGTTCTATAGCTTTTGTTATTTGCAGATTCCATTCAATGGTTAACCGCTTAACACGCACGCAGCGCGCATAAATGGAAATTTATCAAATCAAACAAACAACAACAACAATGTGATGAAAAGGGACACCGCATTTGAATTTAGCTAATAAGCGTTGGAGTAGCTGACAAATGTATAAAACTTTTCCAAGCAAAAAACATAGAAAAAAAAACGGAAAATGGAAAATAAATTTAGCAACAAAGCTTAGAATATTCACAACAACACTTTAAATAGCTCTGAACAGTTAAATGAGCAGCATAGAAAAATGAATATGCGAATAGAAATTTTGTAATTGAAAAGCCACACTGTTGTTGGATTGCGCGTATTAGCTTTGTGAACGCATGTGGAGGAGGTGAAAACTTTTTCAATTAAAATGTAAACAGACGAGGAAGAGTGTGAAGCGCACACAAACACAAAAGCGATTATTTCAATAGCTTCTGGCGCTGAGAGGCACAGCGATTGGTCTCTACGAATGTAGAATTTCTAAATATAAGTTTATACCGACATTTATTGCACCTAAGTATATATTGAAATTTTGCTTTCGACATCATTCCTAGCAAAGAAGATAAAAAAGGACCGTTCCATACAAATTGACTCGCCCCAGTGTATGCCCTAGTACATATGTATGTATATTTCATGTCCGAGGTATTGGCCCTGCTGGACTTAGCTAGTGGTGTGAAATAGACAGACAAACTGAACTTTAGACAGGCTATTCAGGAAATAATTGTGGTTTGCCGCAAAGCAGAATAGAGACACTGAACTAATTCAAATGTCTGCATGGTCGTCTATCCACATCCTTTACATATGCACACAAATTTTTACCTATGCGAGTAGGCTACTTGCTTGGCCATCGGTTCATTTGGCATTTTGGTGGTTGCTCAGTCGCCCGCTTGCCAGCCTATTTGTGGGTCTATGTATTGAAAGGTTTAATTAATTTATTTAGCTGTATAAAAATGTAGGTGTTTGCTGAATGGCGGAAATAGTTGAGGTAAGAATTCAAATTAATATAGAAATCTGCTAAATCACACAGAAACAGAGTAATTACGATCTGGCAATATTAAACAGTGAAGGTGCGTTTAAAATATTATTGGTGCGCAACTAAGTTCCCGTTGTTTGTCAATAGATGCCGCCAGTAGTGTGTGCTAGTCGATTCTAACATAACCTAAACGTCATAAGCTTAGACATATGGTAAACAAACTGCTTTGACACATTAGTGATTTTGTTTTGGTTTCATATACTTTTGGGTTTGTGAAAATGACTGATTTTGTGCCGAATAATCGTCATTTGCGGGAAGTGTTGATTTTCCTCTTCCATTCGAAAAAAACGGCGGCTGAAGCGCATCAAGAGCTACAAAAAGTTTATGGAGGTGCTACTTTAAGTGAAACAGATATTGGTTCCGTCGCTTCAAATATGGTTATTTTAATGTTGACGACCGTCCGCGTGAAGGAAGGCCAAAAACATTCGAAGACGCTGAATTGGAGGCATTGCTCAATGAGGATCCATGCCAAACGCAAGAAGAGCTTGCTTCAGTATTAGGAGTTACCCGCCAATCCATTTCCAAGCGGTTGCATGCTTTGGGAATGATTCAGAAACAGGGGACTTGGGTTCCGTATCAGTTAAAACCAAGGGATGTTGAACGTCGTTTTTTCGATGTGTCGCCTGTAAACAACTGCTCCAGCGGCATCGTGACGGGTGATGAAAAAACGGATTCATTACAGCAATCCGAAGAAAATAAAGTCATGGGAACTGCCCGGTCATGCTTCTAAGTCGTCGCCTCGGCCGAATATTCACACTGCGAAGGTTATGCTATGTATTTGGTGGGACCAAGTTGGTGTTATTTATTATGAACTGTTAAAACCAAGCGAAACCATCACTGGGAGCGGTATCGACTTCAATTGATACGATTGAGCCTAGCACTGCGCGAGAAGCGGCCGCAATGCGCGGAGAGGAATGAAAAAGTGATTCCACAGCATGCAACGCTCGGCCTGACGTTGCCAAACCCTTTGAAACCTACCTGGAAACGATGATATGGGAAATCCTACCCCACCCGCCATATTCTCCAGATAATAAGGGGTGGACCTCAAACTCATAAATTCAATTGACAAGAAAATAAAGGAGATAAAAAAATTAGCGACTGGCCATCACATACTAGAGACTGGAGATTTGAGACCAAAGACTGGATGCTAGAAACTAGACACTAAAGATTAGAGACTGAAGACTAGGGTAGAGTAAGAGACTGGAGATTAGAAAATACAGACTAAAGGGTAAAGTCTAGAGCTTAAAGTCCATAATTTACGGACTGGGTACTAGAAACGAGAGACGGAAGGATACAAATTAGAGACTGGATACTAGAACTTAGAGAGTAGAGACTGGATACTGTAAACTAGAGATTGAAGAGTAGAGACTAGAGATTAGAGTCCACAAGCCAAGTACTGGATGCTGTAAACTAGAGTCTCGATTCCTTTTTTTTTTGTAGTAGGATGATAGCGAACTGAAACCTCCTCTTGTCCGAACGGTTGCTCCTCAAGGAACCTTGCCGTTAAGTAATACGTTGCGAGGCTGTTATTGAGTGTACTAACACAAATCAGTCAGTCTCTGCCAGTACACGAATCTATCCGGTGTTCGTCTTGCAACGATCGTTCAACATTTCCATCAGGTTTAAGGTAAGGTTTGTCTCTGTGGATACTCGCCCAAAACCCTGTGAAGGTATTCTCTTTCGGTGCCGAAATGTGGGCACAGGACTCTCTGGTTCTTCAGGGTAGACCGGGCAAAAGGGGTCATTTTCCAATTAAAGCGGTGTAGACACTCTTTAAAACATCCGTGACCGCTCCGCAGTTGCGTCACGTAGGAGTCAACTTCCCCGTGCTTCCTTGGCTACCATATCGCTATGTCTGGTATTAGTGTGTGCGTCCAACGACCTTTTGCAGAAAGGTTTTAGCGCTGCTGCCACTCTCTGAAGGTTCGCTGCCTCTCTTCTTCTTTAATAGCACCGGGAATTATTTCTCACACTGAATTAAACAGCCTCTGCAGCTCTTTGATCGAGAGTTGCATAGGGATTTCCCTCGATTTTCTTCGATATGAAACGCAACTGTAAGCGCGCTTATATGTGCAGTTCTTGTGCGATTTTTTAGCACTTCTCCAGATAGGCGCTGCGTATGTAATCACGGATGTGGTGACAAGTGAAACCACAAGTCTCGAAAGCGCGGCGTGTATTAGCTCCTGCTGCTGCTTCGATGTGATGCAACGATTCATTCATTTAAAATTGAATATTTTAGATTTTTAAGTTTTATGGGATGAGGAGGAAATCGGCTGCTCAATTTGTGTCGGTCAATTTACCATTTCATTTTGGTTATTTCGCTTTTCGCTTTATTATTTAGCAGTGACGGGAAATTAAAAAAGAAATACGTCACTTTTTATTATCAGCTGATTACTTTTATTTTCATTTTAAGGCCAACTTATTGCTGTGGAACTGAATTTTTACTAAGGTTATTAACTATCATCTGACAAATTCACTACAGTCATAATGACTCTGATGCGAATGACTCTCCAGCGTAAAAAAACTTATTAGATCGCATCACCAACGTTATGGCCCACCCACAACCAGCAAAAACAAACGTCAATACTGACAAATATGAAACGAAGGGATGCCTGCAGACTCACGGCAGTGATAACTGACCAGAAGAAGGTCTATCGGGGTACAAGCGGCCAAAATGGGCATCCCTCACAACACACACTGTCACAGTTTCAAACAACCAGAGAAAAAGGAAACGATTTTCCATTTCCTCTGTGGATGCCCTGCCTTTTGGAAGGAGAAAATGTTTCTACAATACCAGACACTCAAATGAACGACACGCCTCGGAAGGACCCATGTGAAGAATCATTCTTCTTCACTTTGGGACTTAAAATGGATCAGCTCTCTGAAGTTTACAAAATCTCAGATTAAATTCTAACTAAATTTCTAAAGAAATAAATATGAGAAGAAAATCTTATTAAAAAGAAATAATTGCTTTACGAATAGAGTGCAATGAAATAGCTATGAATAGCCTCCCAAGTAAGAAAGGCAAAGTTGCTGGTTAGTGATTACGATGTATCACATTTCAATTCGAATTTGTCCGATAGTTTTTCTTTCATGTTATGTAAGCTTATAAATACACATACACCTACCTGTAAATATGTCCGAGTATAACATACGAGTACATTTAAACTAATTTCACTACATCACAATCGATTTTAAACGGACAAGAAGTACGAGTATTGAAATTACATAGGAATTTAAATAAATACGCAAATACAGAGGCGTTGCCGCCTATTTCCGATTGTATTAGTTACTTCAGCCGCCTTATGCCAATGACTGCATTCCCCCACAACTTTCACTCTCTATGTACAAACACCTCGTTAACATACAAACTACTGCAGTAAGACTTCTCAGGAAGTGAGATTGATATCTAAATGACTTTTGCTTAGCTTCGAGTGGGCGGAGTTTCCGTTTGACTCAAAAAGTTCTTAGCCACGTCAAAACAATTGCAATGCGAGTTAACTTTATGTATGTACTTGTATGTATGTATATATGAACCGACGTATATATGTATATAAATGTTATAGAATTCATGGAATATATGTATACATTACATTACAATAAATATACATACATGTAACCGCAAACATAAAAAAATTGAGCGCTGTTTGTACTTCTCGATTTAATATTAACTCACAAGTTTCTTACACTCGTACATTTCAACGTATTTAGGGACGAAATAGATGAAAAAAATCTTCTAAAAAATTTAAGTTGCTGGCAAAAAATTTAAATTTTACTCGCTTAAAGTTAGTTACAGAAAATTCTTTCAGTTTGGCTAGAACTAGTTGGTAACTAGTTGTGTAAAAACTATTATTTTTTCTATTTCGATACATCCTGCTCGCTTAAAGTTAGTAACCAAGAGTTCTTTTGAGTTTAGCTTGAACTAGTTGGTAACTAGTTACCATACAAATAATGATTCTTCTATTTCGATATATTTTACTAATTTCAAGTTGCTTAAAAAAGATCGTTTTGAGTTTGAAGAGAACTAGTTGCTTTAAAATTAATGACTTCTATTTCGATACATTTTACTAAGTTCACGTTTGTTACAAACAAATTTTTTGAATTTGGCTCGAACTGGTTGGTAAATAATTGCAAACAATTATTATTATTATTTTTTTTTTATACATTTTACTAATCTCAAGTTGGTTACAAAAAATTGGTTACAAACTAGTCGGCAACTAGTTATATTAAAACGAATGGTTATTATAAATACATATGTATGGCATTACTAACTTGAAGTTGGTTCCAAAGCTTCTTTTAGTTTGGTTTGAACTAGTTGGTAACTAGTTCCATTAAAATAATTATTTTTCGATTTTCATGCATTTTACTTATTTCAAATCGGTTAAAAAAGGAAATTTTTGAGTTGAGTTTGAACTAGTTGGTAACTAGTTGCATTAAAATTAATTATTTTTCTATTTTGATACATTTTACTAATATCAAGTTGGTTACAAAAAGTTGGTCTCAAACTAGTCGGCTAGTTACATTAAAATTAATGATTATTATACATATGAATGTATTACTAACTTGAAGTTGCTTAAAAAAGTTCTTTTGAGTTTGGCTTGAACTAGTTGGTAACTAGTTGCATACAACTAATTATTTTTCTATTTTGATATATTTTACTCATTTGAAGTTGCTTAAAAATGTTCTTTTGAATTTGGTTTGAACTAGTTGGTAACTATTTCCATTAAAATAATTATTTTTCCATTTTGTAACCGACTTAGTGAAAGAAATTTTTGAATTGAGTTTGAAGTAGTTGGTAACTAGTTGCATTAAAATTAGTTATTTTTATATTTTGATTTATTTTACTCATTTCAAGTTGCTTAAAAAAAGTTCTTTTGAGTTTGGCTTGAACTAGTTGGTAACTAGTTGCATACAAATATTTTTATCTACTTTAAAACATTTTACTAATTTCAAGTTGCTTAAAAAAAGTTCTTTTGAATTTGATTTGAACTAGTTGGTAACTAGTTCCATTAAAATAATTATTTTTCGATTTTCATACATTTTACTCATTTTAAGTCGGTTAGAGAAAGAAATTTTTGAATTGAGTTGAACTAGTTGGTAACTAGTTGCATTAAAATTAATTATTTTTCGATTTTCATACATTTTACTCATTTTAAGTCGGTTAGAGAAAGAAATTTTTGAATTGAGTTTGAACTAGTTGGTAACTAGTTGCATTAAAATTAATTATTTTTCGATTTTCATACATTTTACTCATTTTAAGTCGGTTAGAGAAAGAAATTTTTGAATTGATTTGAACTAGTTAATAACTAGTTGCATTCAAACTAGTTATTTTTCTATTTTGATACATTTTATAACTATTTCTTATCGCATAGAGTAAAAAAAAATTGAATTTAAAATAAACTATTTACTTTAATTCTGAGATGTAGATGCTTATAGAAGAGTGAAAATTCAAAATTTGCAGAGTTTAGTGATTTTTTATGATCCAATTTTTCTTTAGCATCTCCATCCCAATGTATCAAAGCACAACATTTATGGAATATTTAAAACCTTATTACACATGGCCGTTGTTTTTATACATTTTTGCGTGAGTAGTTTGGCTAAGATTGAAACTACAAAAATAACTGAATTTCTCGGGCCAGTTTAAGTATATATTTTACTATATATTTAAATATAAATAAGCAAATTGTTTGCTATTGAAATATTTGTAACTTCTCCAACAACACAATTAATACAGGCAAGCGAACAGTCTACAATTCCTGAACGGATGTGGTGAGAAATAAAGAACGACAAGCAGCAGAAGACAGTGAGTATGAGCAGTGGTTACGAGAGCATTGAAATATCGCAGACTATACGTTTTTGAGGAGAATTAAGTTCAAAATTAGCTATTTTATGCCACTTGAGGTCAGACGCTACCGATGAAGCGAAAGAGTGTTTGATTTTTACTAATTTTCTATAGGCGAACTTGTAGGCATTTTGCCGGAATGTATTTTTGTCTGCTTTTAAATCTACATAGGCTTTGAGACTACTGTACCGTACGAATTGAAAACGAAATAGTTACAAGAGAAATGAGCGGCCGTGCGCAGGTAGCGGTTAGAGTTACAATGATTTCCGTTTGCAACTTTTGCGGGCAGACAATTTAAATATTTGCACGATTTTTGTTGTTTTCGTTTGGCTTGCTGTACTTCCGCTGGTGGGTATCAGGTTTTCGCAGTTATTGTTGTTGGGACCTCTGTATTCTTGCTTTTGCAATACAATTCAATACTAATGGTTTGCTCCACCAACTCAACCACATCCGAAGCCACAATTGGATTATCGCTCGGGAGGGGAGGGGAGAGAAATTATGTAGATAGACGTTGGTCATTTATAACAAAGCAACACCGACTTTTGTTGGGTTTTGTTGTACTCGGTATTGCGTGGAGCGGTCACAGTAATGGCCGCCATTACCGGATGTGCAAAGAGTTTTGTTTAAGTGTTTTATGCTTGTTTTTTTTTGTTTCGTTCGAAATTGAAATACAACTAAATGAGTTGAGTGCTGAGCTGTTGGCAGCGCGCAATCAGGTCACAACCATCAGCAGGTGTTAGTATTTGTGTGTTGTGAAAAATGTAAGCCAGTAGCCAGTTTACTGCCCAAGTCAATGAGGATTAGAAAATTAAATTTTGCATGGCTTTGGTAATTGAATTAGTGCAAAAGGAATGAGTTGAATGAGTTGCTTCCGTTGGGGAGGATGAACCAGCTATGAGCCATGTATTCAGAGAGAGCACTAGAATATCAATTTCAATTGAAAATGTTTTTCCTAATTAAGGTAGGGATTAATTGTAATTCATAGTGTTGTTGCAAATAGTAGTTTATGTGCTTTCATTACAGTATTTTTTTGTTAATTCTCAAAAGTTGTTGTTTACTAAATTTCTTTTCCTATCCTCTTATCAGGCCACCCTATAGTTTTGCAAATAGTTTAGGTAATTTGTTTAGCTATCAAACGCACCCTTTTTTTTGTTTTTGTAAATTTATTTATGTTCTTAGCACTAAGTCTATTTATACGAGGGGTGCCTTTTATATGTCGGGATTAGAGAACAAAAACAAATTTTAATAATCGAAAATCACTTTATTGTTTTTCAAAATATTCTCCATGAAGATCTATACACTTTTGCATGCGTTTGAACCTATTGTATTTTGCCACTCTGAATGTGGTACCTCCAAAACATGCATTCTGAATGCCGCAACCGCTTCTTCAGGTGTCGAAAAACGTTGACCTCTCAGTTTGTTTTTTACGTACGGGAATAAAAAGAAGTCATTCGGTGCCAAGTCAGGACTATACGGCGGATGACCCATTAATTCGACGTTTTGGGTGCTCAAAAATGCAGTTGTTTCAGCCGATGTGTGAGAGCTCGTATTGTCCTGGTGAAGAGTGATCTGTCTTTGGCGATTGGTTTTTCTAATTTCTTGGAAGACAACTGGCAAACAAATGGTTGTGTACCACTCAGAATTTACTGTTCTGCGTTGTTCTAGTGGTACGGTTGCGGCATGTCCAGTTTTTCCGAAAAAACAGGCGACCATTTGCCAACTTTTGTTGAATTTGGCTCATCTTGAAACACCCATACTGTCAACTGCTGCTTACTTTCGGGCTCATACGCGTAAATCCTTGATTCATCACCTGTCACGATGTCATAGACGGGTTTCGAAGCCCCGCGATCGTATTTTTTGAGCATTTCCTTCGACCAATCGACACGAGCCTTTTTTTGAGCGATTGACAAATTGTGTGGGATCCAACGCGAACAATTTTTTTGACAGTCAAATGTTTATGCAATATTGAATGTATGCTGGTCCCACAAATGTCTAAGATTGTCTCAATCTCACGATAGGTCACATGACGATCTTGCAATATCAGTTCGCGCACAGCATTAATGGTTTTCGGAACAACAACTGATTTTGGACGACCTTCACGAAATTCGTCTTGGAGTGAACTACGACCACGATTGAATTCACCATACCATCGATAAACACTGGTCCTTGATGGAGCTTCATCGCCAAAAAATGAATTAAGTTCATCCATGCAATGTTGCTGAGTTAATCCACGTCGAAAGTTGTAAAAAATAATCGCACGAAAATGTTCACGATTTAATTCCATTTTTGGATCGAGATGAATCTTTTAAGTTACTGTAAACAACACAAATAGCGCTGGTATTTCAAAACGTTCTGAGTACGTAAAAGCCAAAAAATGTCAAACTTTGCGATACAGCTGTCAGTTGCCAGATTGCAACACCAGGGTTGCCAAATCCCGAAATATAAAAGGCACCCCTCGTATTAGGACCCTTTGCTTATCTATTTAGTCAATAAAGTGAGCTTTACTAGTCAGACCGATAAACCGTTCCCAACTTTAAAGTAAGTCTCTGCCAAGAAACTGTAATCGACTCATTATCACAAAGTCCACATATGGGGTGTGTTCAAAAAGTATCGCGAATTTTGAATTTTCGCAAGTTACGAATATTCCAATTTCGATTTTTTTGTGGCGATATGTTGGTACTCATGTATCTCATTCACGCCGACGAGTTCGGCCATTTTGAATGTTCTTTTAATTGGTGACAGCTGCACAGCTGCTTTGCTTGCACGTGTTTCGGTTCGTCTTCGATTTTTACCTATTAAAAAAGATGGATCAAAGAACCTGTATCAAATTTTGTGTGAATAACGAAATTAAGTACGCGGTTGCATTCCGAGTGTTGACTGTGTCATACGGAGAAGTTACTTTGGACCAAAGCAACGTTTATCGGTGGTACAAAATGTTCTTAGGCCGAGAAGATGTGAACGACGAAAAGCGTGCCGGATGCCCGAGCCCTTCAACAACAGACGAAAAAATTGTTGAAGTGAAGAAAATGGTATTGGCCAATCGTCGATGGACCGTTAGAGAAGTTGCTGAGCGCCTAGACATATCGATTGGCTCGTGCCATTCGATTTTTTTAATGATTTGGGCATGAAACGGGTCGCCGCAAAATTCCGTACCAAAAGCAGCATCGCATGAACATTTCTATTGAGATGTTGGACTCTGTCCGCGACGACCCAAATTCGCTCCAGAGGGTCATAACTGGTGACGAATCGTGGGTTTATGGTTATGACGTGGAAATCAAAGCTCAATCATCTCAACGGAAGCTGCCGCACGAACCAAGACCGAAAAAAGCGCGCCAAGCTCGGTCAAATGTAAAAGTGTTGCTTACCGTTTTTTTCGATTGAAGGAGCGTTGTGCATCATGAGTTCTTGCCACAGGGTAAAACGGTCCATAAGGAATATTACGCGCAATTTGCGCGAAGCAATCCGCCTGAATCGCGCGGATTTGTAGAAGAACAATAATTGGCTCTTGCATCACGGTAACGCCCCTGCTCACACATCGTTGATTGTGCGCGACTTTTTGGTCAAAAACAACACACTAATGATGCCACAGCCACCGTATTCCCCAGATCTGGCCCCCTGTGACTTTTTCTTGTTCCCGAAACTGAAGAGGCCCATGAAAGGACGACGCTACGCTACGATTGACGAGATAAAGACGGCATCGAAGGAGGAGCTGAATAAGATAAAAGAAAAAACGATTTCTTGAAGTGCTTCGAAGATTGGAAAAAACGTTGGCACAAGTGCATAATATCTCATGGGGATTACTTTGAATAAATAAATAATTTAAAAAAAATACAAAATTCGCGATACTTTTTGAACTCACCTCACTCACACCTTATTTGATAGATTGCGAGCAAGGCCATTGAGAGTGACAGGTGGATGCATGGTGACAAAAAATACTGTGCGCTTGTCACTTTAGATGTCAAGAATGCTTTCACTTCAGCAAACTGGCCCCATGTTATAAAGGCTCTGGAGGAGAAAAAACGTCGGCATATCTTCTACGGGTTATAAGGAGTTATCTGTCGGAAAGAGTACTTCTATAAGATACAGATGAAGGTCCGGTCGGGCGGAGAACCGCAGAGATCTGTACTAGGCCCGATCTTATGGAAAGTCCTATATGATGGGGCACTGCGACTCCCAATGCCGAGAGAAGTGCAAATAATTGGATACGCAGACGACATTGCGTTGACCATAGTTGCCCAAACAATTCCTCAGATTCAGAGCATTTGCAGCGAAGCAACGGCAAGGTCAAAAAATGGCCATCGGCGACGGAACTTTAGCTAGCAGGACAAAAAACGGAAGCAATACTTATCACGAACAGAAAAAAGTTAGTAACTAGGCTTCAAGGACCACATTAAACAAGCACGTGGAAAGGCAGTCTTGCTGACGGCGACACTGTCAAGGGTTATGATCAACATTGGTCGTCCCACTCAGAACAGAAGAGCGCTTCTGGCTAAAGTTACTCAGTCTACACTCATGTATGCAGCATCCATATGGGGGAAAGCCCTGATGTAAAAAACATACGCGAAAAAATCTAAACAGGCGACTCACGGTGGACGAGCGCAAGCTGGAAAGAGAGAGGAGCACTTTGAAAACACTATTTTGAGAAAAACGCGTTTTAAGTTTGAAAATCACTTTAGATAGGATACAATTTTTTATTTTTTTTGCGTGTAATCTCGAAAATATTCACCTGAAGGATATTAAATATATGTACATTAAGAAAAAAGAAATCCGATTTGAAAATTCTAACTGTATATAACCCCTTAAATGATTCAATCAACAGAGCATCTTTTTATTCCTAATTTTTAGAGCTTTAAGGTATTTTTTTATCCTTGTTCACTCGGCTCGTGAGCATAACGCCTCGACAAGGCTCTTCCATCGTCCTCGGTTGTGGGCCTGCCTTTTGCGCCGCTCCTTGTAATGTCGGCATCTGTTAGTTCTCGCAACATCGACCTTCTCCAAGTGATTTTTTGCCGACCGCGACCTCTGCTCCCTTGAGGCTTCCAATCCAGTGCCATTCTCGTGATGCTATCTGGTGCTTTTTTAAGCGTATGACTTATCCATCGGCATTTCTGCGTTTGATTTACCATAGGATGGGCTCCTCATTCATTGATCTCCACAGCGCGTGTGATGATGTTGGACATCAGCCAGGTTTCACTTCTGTGCAACAATACAGACTTCACACATGAGCTGAATATTCGCAGTTTAGTGCGCCTGGATATTTGCGAACTCTATGCATTCGCCCGAGTGTCGCCCTTGCTTTGTTTATCCTACAGTTGACATCTTCGTCTGCTCTGCAATCAATCGTGATAGTGCAGCCGAGGTACACGAAGCTTTCGACAAATTCTACCGAGCACCCATCAACCATTACAGATCTTGCCTTATTGGGGTTGACTTTAACAGTTTTTGTCTTGGCAATGTTGCATGCCAGCCTGACTAGTCTGTCCGACTTCGCCAGTGTTAGAGACTTTGTTGGGTAGCCTTTATTATCAATTACAGCTTGAAGTCTACTTGAAATGTACACATTTTTTTGTGTATTCTGGACTAATTTTGTTCCGCTCTTCAAGTGTCACCTTTTTAAGATCAGATTTGTTATGGATGTCATATTTCTTCATATTTGTCTTCAAAATCGGCCACAAATTTTCGATGACGTTCATTTCCGGTGATTATTTAAGAGTTTCAAAAATGTGGGCACATTTGCATATTAACCATGTTTTGTATTATTTGTGACTTGTGCTTACGGTCGTTGTCGTGATAAAAGCGAAAGTCATCTTCAATTTGTAATTTTCAGGCAAATCGAACCAAATTTTCTTGCAGAAGTTTTAAATAAACATATTTTTTAAGGTCAAAAGATGCAAACCATAACGTTGCCACAGCAATGGACAGGGTTCTATAAGATGGGCAGGCGCATACTCAATCTCTTACTTCTATTCCTTGCATTTACGAGAGGTTTATTACGGGCTATTTTGCGATTTAACCCTTTGGGGACGGAGTCTCTCGACGGGCGAGCGTCGCTGAGCACAAGAGTATTAGAGTGCACACTAAAGAAAATAAATACGTTGAATGTTATAAAAATTTAGGCTTTATTTAACACAAGAAAAATTGTTCATAAAATCAAAAACACATTTCACTTCTACTTGACGCGGTAATGCCGTAATTTTCCGTCTTATCAGCTTCAAAGTAATATTCGTCAGAATTGTCACTATCTAACGTATCATCTCTAGATCGCTTAACTATTGTGCACAGGATAAAATATTAAATATATAAAAAGCCTGCTGGTTCCTCTGGCAGTGAAATTAGTTCTGACTCTACCGTCGTCTCACATCGTAAGTTTACATTATAAGGAAGATAAGACTTCATCATTAATGGTTCCTAATGCCTTTGAATGAAAATTTTACTATTTTATTCTACCTATGCGTATATTATCCCTCAGAATGACAGACGTCACGAGCCTTGCTACGAACTAATTTGGGCGGCCGACACTTGTCTCCAAAGGAATAAACTTGCTTCCCCCAAGTCTTACCTGAATCCTTTTAGGCCACTTCACTTAACTTTGGAGCGCGTGTTGCTGGATTTTTCTTCACTTAACGCCCTAATCGCTGACACTTTTTCGCTGTGAAAGTTGTCGTACCATAGTTACCGAGCGCCCTTTGTTAATTGTTCAATAAGTCGAAAAGTATTTGTCGAATTCACTTCAAATTTACTCAATATGTTTAAGGTATTATACTTTAAGAAAATGCAAAACAAAAAATACAATTTTTTGAAAGTTATATACAAACTCTCAGTGTGAATTCTTTGAATCTTTAAATTCAACTAAATCTATACCGCGGGATCGTTGAAAATTGGTTCCTCGGATCCATTTCCTTGAAATATTGGCCTGCAATGGGGGTAAAAAAAAGGTTTCGTGGCTTAAAAACATTCACCTAATAAACCTTTTGAGAATTACACGCTCACAAAAATTATTTATATCAACATATAATATAACGCTTCGTAACTAAATAACTTTTAGGCCAGCGACGACAGCATGGCGCGGTAGCCGAGCGACTAGCAATGTGAGCTTCCGATCCAAAATCCTTGGTTCAAATCACAAGAAAAAATAAAATTTATTTTTATTTAGTTCGTCGCTACTTTTATATCAACATATAATATAACGCTTCGTAGCCAAGAGGGTCGCTTTTTCGTTTCACTTTTCCTCAAATCACTCCCAACGATTCTAAAGAAGTTTTCACTTCAAAAAGGTTTCATGCTTGGCTTGTTCTATTATATCTCGACTTGCCCTTCTTGTAACACCCCATATTATTCAATTGGAAAATAAAAGTTGCACAACAAAAAATTCTATTCTCATTTGTGAATTTTTAAGTTATTAATGCGCAACTTTTACTTCATCACTCAGTTTTTTTGTACTTAAGTATTACTGCATCACATCATTTCTCCTTTTTGTAGAACAAATTAATTTTTAGCTCATAGCTCTTCGTTGATTGCTCCTTTCAGTTGGAATGCAACTTAACATTTTTGATTGCAAAATTGTATTCAATGATTTTATTAAAACTTGCCGATTGTTGAAATTTGTATTCACATCCAAAGTCTTATCTAATTTATCAATTAAGCAATTCCACAGCTCAGAAAGTGCCAGCAACTTCGCAATTTAAGAGCTTACATATATACATACGTCCATTTATTGATTACTTTAAGTCTTAATCGCTCGTTTGAAACTGAAATTTTGTGTGTGGAGATGAATTATTCGAAGTGATATTTTAATTGGTAAAAACTAATGTGATTTATGGGAAGATATTAAATACATGAATTTATTGCAAAATACATGAGCTGAAAAATTAAAATACATTAGAACTATTTAATAAACTTATGTAAAACTGGGAGAACTTGACTGGGATTGTAGCCACCATTTCAAATATTAGGTATCAGAATAAGCTTTTATTAAGGGGTCATATACAGTTAGAATTTTCAAAAAATCGATTTTATTTTAATTTTTTTCTTAATGTACAGAGTGCGCCATCTTTTATGTCGGTATGAAAACATTGAATAACTGAAAAATAACTGATTTGTATAAGTGAGGTATTTTTTTTGGTTTGGTTATTTACAATTTGTTAAAACTTTTTTTTGAATACAATATCAATCAAGTGCCTACATTTATTAGCAATCACAAACGGCGATCTTTTTTCTGCATTTGTCATCACCTTGTCAAGCATTTCGGGCGTCGATTTCGGTTGTTTCGGTGTAAAGCGATCCATGGTTGAAATTGTACTGAATTGACCTATCGAAAACATGTTTGTTGAAGTCGATTGGCTGGTAAATTACAAAGTTATTCAGCGTTTACATACCGATATGAATATCGTTCAGGGGAAAATATTTTCGAAGTTACACGCACATTTAAAAAGGTGTTTCAAAGTGCTTGAAAGTATCATACAAAGCAAATTTTAAACGCGTTTTTCTCAAAATGGTATTTTCAAAGTCGGTGACCAACATTAATCGAAAACGGCTAAACCGATGTTACAATCAAATTTTAACACGAGCTTCTTAAATATATTTTTTAGTAATTAATTGAAGATTTTTCCTCACCGACAAATATTTTTTTTATAAACAATTTAAGGCCGAAATTTTGGTCAAAAATCTAAATTTTTTTTTTAAACCGCCATATCGTCAAAAAAAGGTATTTTGCTTAGTCCTTCGATTAATTACTAGGTTTAACATTACTTTGGTTTGAAATTTTCAGAGGATCCAGTTTTTAAATTTCAGAGGATCCAGTTCAGAGATATAGTGGTCACCGCAAAACGTCTTTTTTGAGAGGAGCTCCCGGCTAATAAGCTACTCCTGAAAGTAAAAGCGAGCTTATGGTAAAGGGTTTTCCAATAAGAGGTGTTATTTTGATATTCAAAGAAAAATGCTATTTTCTAATATAAATGATCGGATGTTTATTTCATTATAAAGAGCAAGGTATGCCGTTAATAGTGGAAAATAAAATCAGGCAAATGACCGCCACGACCACGCTTTCAGGACAATAACCTTTTCATGAAATTTTCCATAACCGAATTGCAAAGTGGCTGCCCTATATCCTCGATAGCCTCACGAATTCCATCTTTGAGGTCTTGAATCGACCCTGGGCTGTTGGCGTAGACCTTCTCTTTCATGTGGCCCCAAAGAAAACAGTCACAAGGTGTTAAATCACAAGATCTCGGTGGCCAATTGTGATCACCTCTTCGATAGATAACATGGTCCGGAAACTTTTCCCGTAAAAGAAAAGCACGTAGCGCCGTCTTGTTGAAAAATGCCGGCCATAAAAAATCGTCAATCATCTCTCGATAGCGCAATCCATTCATCAATAACACCTGTTATAGGAAAACCCTTTAGTTCAAAAATTGTATACCAAAGCATAAACAGATTTTTTTTGGTGTCAAAATACCCCGAGCATAAGCTTTAAATACAGGGTTGGACTTTTGCAACTTGTTTTCCGACCCAGTTTAATGCACAACCGTCCGAGTGCTGTAGTTAAGTCCTTTGAGTATAATAAGCAAAGTGATACATGCACACTTTCTCGAAATCATCTTCCTTGTTCCATCTTTAGAATGCTTTACTTCATATTTTCTAATATTCTCTAAGTACCTAAGGAAGTATGCGGGTAAAATGTAATCATATACTTTTCAAATAGTAAATTGCAATGGGTGTCGATAATATCGATTTACTTGCAATTGCATTGTGTATCCATTGAACTACTTTTCTTCTATTAAATTTTCATTGCGTTTCCGTTTCCGGCGCGTAACTCGCCCAACCACTTTACTTAATATGCACACGTATACGAATATGGAAGAGTATATTTGTGCTTGTGAATGCCGTGCAAGCGCTTCTCTCAGGTACTGCTCGTAGCAGCACCTGCCACGTCGTCTGCGAATGCTTTTGCATTCAAATTGCATTTTAAACCAAACGAGCCAGCGTATTTTCTCCGTTCATCCTCAGGGTTATGCTGCTGCCCAAGCGACGCCTTTAATGCTGCCATCTACACGTTTTTTTATATTTTTACATGGCTCGGAAAGTACATATGTGGCGGTGCAGTAAAGCAAAGTGGTAACGATAATCAAATAGATTTTCTAATATCATTTATGGTTTATTTAGTTTTATAAAATAAATTTTGATTGCAAAATATTTGCACTACATTAATTTTTTTCATTTTCGGTATATTTGTATAGAATTTCGTACCGCAATGACAAAAATTTTAGTAAAGATTATTGTATACCCCGAACCCCCAATAGAAAGAGACTGTTGAGCACTTTCTTTGAAAATGTCCGGCTCTGGCGGCTAGGCGCTTGAGATTTCTTAGCGTGCCCTTTGGGGATGGCTTAAAGAAATTCTCCAGCCTAGATCCCTTTTCTCTCCTCTACTACATCAATAGCACTGGATGGCTGTAGACGGTTTCTATCTTCCCAATTTTTTTTTTCGCAGGTAGTGGTCCACATTATGGTATCAAAATGGCACGTAAGTGCTACTTGTAGTGTGCCGCGGGTACTCTTTCCATCTAACCTACCTACCCATTGTATATATAGGGGCAAAAGATACCCGTATTTGAAGGAGGTGGATGTTAAAGCAAATGTCGAAAATGTCGAGAAAATCACAGAAATAATCGATGTTGATCGGCATGTTAGTAGTGGTAGCATCGCCCCGTACCTAAAGCTCATCCATAAAACAGTTTTAAGCCATTTGCGCAAAAATCTATACCCTAGCTAATATTATTAAAAAACGAGAAACCAACTACTTTGGGTAATTTAGGGAGTATAACAGAGAACAATAAAATAATCTCCGAAACGGAAGAATTTCCGTGAGCTGAAATTTTTATTCTGAAAATGTGGTGATGTCGTCGAAATATTTATAAAAATCCCATCTATTGTCCGATACGCCTCATATTTAAAGCTACTTACAAAGAAAAACGTTTATCTGAAAAAAAAATAAAAAAAAAAAATGTTCCGCCTCGTATTGTAGTATCGAAAAATCGCATTTTTTGTATCTTTTCCGTATGCTTCGAAATATTCATAAAATAGCTATCTATTGCTAGATTCAGCTGGATGAAAGAACAACAAATTATTAAAAAAAATAAATAAATTACCGCCTCGGATCGAGATGTCTCCAAAAACTCGCATTTCTTTTGTATTTTAGGTTCGATTCGGCTGAAAGAAAAAAACTTAAAAAAAGAAAACTTCACCACCTCCGATCGAGATGTCTCGAAAATCACATTTTTGCATCTTTTCTGTATGTTGGCTTCGAAATATCCATAAAATTGCTATCTATTGCTCGATTCGGCTGTAAGGATAAAAACTTAAAAACAAAAATTACCACTTCGAATTGAGATGTCTCGTAATATATCAAAGTGAGCATGAACAGGAAATAACGGAACAGGTGCGAGTAGTATTTGAACACCTTTTTCAGACGGTGATCAATAATAACGAAGACGTTTTTGGAAGCACCTAGAGGAGGCAAAGAAGTGGATTATAAAAAAAAGAAAACCTAGGGGAGGATAGGAAAGCATAGTAAGAATAGCAGTCACATAACCTGGTGGTCCGTATTGTTGTAAGGAAGCGAAACATGGCTGATCTCTCACACCATCACATAGAGGCTACAATCCTTCATCAACAAATGCCTCCCCATCATTTGCAGAATATTCTGGCCGTACACCATAAGTAACGACGCACTGTGGAGATTAACGAACGAGGAACCCATTCTTAGGCAAATCAAATGCAGAAAGTAGCGATAGATACTTAGGTCACCCTTTGAGAAAACCACTAGATAGCATCATGTGGATGGCACTGAACTGGAACCCGCAAGGGAGCAGAGGTCGCGGCCGACTAAAAGACACTTGGAGAAGGTCGATGCTGTGCGAACTAGCAGATGCCGACATCTCATGGGACGGTGCAAAAATAACAGCACAGAATCGGATGGAAGAGTCTTGTCGATGCCCTATGCTCCCGAGAGGAGTGAAAAAGAAAAAAAAGTCGGGGTTTACGCGGTAGCAGTTTAATAATATGGAAAGAGTGTCAACCGATGGCTAATCGAAAAGAGGTAGAGAAGTTTGTTAGAACCCTCAGAGATATTCGACAATTTCATCAATCCTTGTGGACGTTTCAGTTGTATATTAACAACTATTGCATTTGAGTGATGCCACCGTTCGATCCAGCTCTTGAAACATTTCTTGAACTTTATTTTCGGCATAGCCAGCAGAGCCGTCTTTGATTTTTCCATTACTCCCTTTCGGCTGTTAAAATGCATTCCAAGTAGTGATTTTCTGAAAAAAATCGCAGGGAGCCATATGAGGTGAATTTGATGGCTGTTAGATGGTCCAAAATTCTTGGTCAGAACTTCATTTCCTCATCGTCGGTGGACTTACGGTCTCTTCTGAAGCGTTCACGCTACTCGTAAAGGGTTGTTTTCTTTAGAATATCATTACAGAAATAATTTGCCTACATTTCTAAGGTTTTCGCACTATTGAATCTATCTTTTATTTAAAGCGGTCGCTATTATCATCGCCCGAGCTTCTGCGACGTACGTTAGTACAGGCATGATGAGAGCCTTATAAAGGGTTACTTTTGTTCGTCGAGAGAGGACTTTACTATTCAATTGTCTACTTAGTCCAAAGTAGCACTTGTTGGCAAGAGAGATTCTTCTTTGGACTTCAAGGCCGTGCCTCAGTTACCCTTTTCAACTTTCCTGTACGCCAGCGCCGCCAATTCTTACTATATTATAGACTACAGGGTGTGTGGCGATCACTATTAGAAAAAACCTTTTTTAACATTTGATCTTTAATTTTCAACCCGTGTCTTGAACTCGAGCTCTACTGTATGATAGTCACGTGATAACCCATCGTGCCTTCATTATATCTGGTATAAAATACCATTGTTCCATATTTCAGTGTTTTGAAAAGTCCCTTAGAATAATTAATTCATAAAACAGATGTAAGGATACTTGTGTGGGCATGCCTCAGTAATGAACAACTCAAAACTTCAGAAATTGCCTGGTCTAGCAGCAAAACAGAAAACGTTTTTGCATCCTATTGTAACTAATAATATACCAAAGCGTAGAGCCAGACAAACCTTCGGTAAAATCAAACCTTCATGGCGCGAAAATCGTGCTGAATATTTGATGGAACCAGTTGGTTCTTGTACTATATGAGAATTTGAAAGCTGGCGAAACCTTTACAGTAAAATACATTCCGTCAAAAAAGTACCGGGAATTGTTCAATAAAACGCAAGATAATTGTTTAATCATCAAAATGTATTTTGTCGCCTTCAAAATAGGCTCCTTTCGAAGTAATACACATAAGTCAACGATTAGTCCAGTCATCGAAGCACTTTTTAAATGCGTTTGAACAGATCTTCTTCAGCGAATTCTCCTTAATGGCTTCTATCGGCTCAAACCAACGCCCGCAGAGTGGCAATTTAAGTTTCGGGTAACGGAAAGAGACACAGGGAGCTAAATCCGGTGGTTGTTCGATGATATTCGTTGAGTTTTTGGTCAAAAAGGTGTTCACAATATGAGCCTTGTGAGACGGTGCGTTAACATGGTGCAAGACCCTTGAATTTTCTTTCCACAAATTAGGCGATTTCCTACGGACATTCTCTCTCAAACGTCGCATAACTTCCAGCTAATAGTCTTTATTTACCGTAGAACCATTTGGGATGAATTCCGAGTGCACACTTTCTCTTTTGACTGACTTTGATGTGGTTTTTTGGGTTTCGTCTCATGAAGATAGCGCCATTCAGCCTCATGTACCCATGTCTCATCACCTGTTATGATGCGTTGGATAAACGTTGGGTCCGAATTCACTTGCTCAAGCAAGTCTTCAACCACCTTCTTCCGATGAATTTTTTGAAAGAAATTCAACTCTCTTGGAACGAGTCGAGCAGACACTCGCCTCATGCCCGTTTGACGGTGTAAAATGTTGGAAATTGATTCGTGAAACACGCTAAGGTCACAAGCTACCTCCCTTAAACTTAAATGATGGTTTTCCAGCACCATTTCCTATCCTTGCTGACCTTTTCATCCGTTGAAGACGTTGATGGGCGACCAGATCGGGGCAAATCTTCCACGATTTCTCGGCCCTCTGCAAAAACCTTACACTACTCGTAGACCCGTGTTTTTGATAGAACACACTCGCCATAGGCTTTCTGCAACATTTTCAACGATTCGGCACACGAAATCCCGTTCAAAACACAAAATATACGACAAATTCTTCGTTCGATATTTTTATATATAGTGAAAATGGGAGAGCACACCTGCAGTTGACTGATATAAATAAATGCCAAAAACAAGTTAATTGACAGACTCTAACTCTGCGACACTAAAGAGGACAGTTGTACCAACATTACAGCAAAAAAAAATTCTCGATATTTTTTTGACAGAATGTATTTGGGCTGAATATTAAAAGAAAAACATCCAAACTCTCTGCCGCATGCAATCTATCGGTCAACACTGAAATGGAAAATCACATCTAAACCCTCGTAACCCAACCCAAGCATTGACTCATTCAACTTCCACTTCTTCCGTTGGTTGGTCTGGCTGGGCAACACTATCGTTATAAGGGAGGCAGCTCGTTTCGTGAATCGTTTCAAAATACGAGCATTTCTTTTCGACGCGACATTCGGTGCAATTAGAAAGTTAGGAAAAAAGTTACGGCTAGCAATGCACCATTTTTTTAAGACGAAGTTTGTAATGCGTCAAGCAATGAAGAAATAAAAGGTTTTCTATTTTTATAACTAATAAATTAGCTATATTATTTAGTATTTTTCGTTCTTTTGTAAAGTAACGCCTGACTGCAACTGCTGCACTGAACTTCAAAACCGCACTTCATTTCGGGGCGATTCGCTCAACTACATCTTCCAATTTTCGCGCGTTTGCATTGAAATCAGTGCACTTCGAACTCATCTGCAATATCGAGCTGGCACAATTGCTTTTGCGCTAACGTATGAACAAATTTGAGCACATATGCACATACATATACCTAAGTACATACATACAAAGTGAGCTTCTCACTCATACATACGCATCCATGCACAAAGAGGAGTATAAATACGTTTCGGTACTTGCATTTCAATACATCTGTTCTATCTCTCTGGGTGCTGCTTCCTTTTTCTCTTCGTTTTTTGTTGTACTGTAAATGCACGTTTTATGCTGTTCGTGTATGTTATGCACGCTTGTTTGATCCAACGCCTGAGCCGAGATTATCCGGGAAGTTCAATTAAAATTCAATCTGTATAGCGCAGACAGGCAGGAAGTGCGCTTTGACTGTACAAAATTTAAGTGTATTTGCACAGAAATGAACACTAGCCCGGTACAAAAATATACATGTACATATGTACATTAGGGTGCATACACTATCCATATACAAAAACAAGAAATCGGTACTGTTTCCCCATCAAAGTAATGAAACTTGTTATATTTTAAGGCTTCCACCGAAATCTTTCGGAAATAAGAGTTTGGGGAAATAGAACTCCATTATTTTCTCAGTAGATGGCTGTAGTGAGCGATATATCGTAAAGTATCCATCAAATAATTTCAAACTTATGCTCGTTGCCTAAGTGACATTTCACACTAAAAATATTCTTTTGCTCTGTTTTACTTGTTTCATTCAGTTGTGAGTTACAGGGTGTGAACAATGGAAGTCAACAAAGAGAAAATTCGGTAAATTTTACAGTTTTTCTTTGATAAAGGCGAAAATGCAAGCCAAGACGCTGAAATTGTGAATGGTGTTTATCATGCCGTTACTGTAACAGCTAATTACGTTCAATTTTAATTTCGTTGATTCCGTGCAGGCATTTTTGATGTTAAAGAAAATGTCGACAATGTCGATAAAATCATAGAAATAATCGAAGTTGGCCGGGATGTTAATAGTCGTAGCATCGCCCAGGCGCTAAAGAGCGACCATGAAACAATTTTAAACCATTTAGGCAAAAATAATATACTATTTTGTTTTCCACAAACTAATATTTTTCTAAAATATTCTATTCATTTGTTTCAAGTCTTAAAATATTGTAAACTTCAAAACCCTGGTGAAAAAGCAGCATTTTTTTTGTTTAGACACCCTAATATGCATTTAAAAATATTTTAAAACATATCTATCGGGTGTTTTTTTTAAGATCTTGAGAACTTAAAATGATAATACAAAAAAGAAATAGTGTTGGAATGAATTTTTTAATCTAATCTGGTAGATAATTTAATGGTATTTATTGCTGGCGTTTGATATCCGCATATGTTCGCCGTGGGTACGATCTACGTGGCAAATTCGACCAGTCCAATCTTTGACTACTTTTTCTATTAAATAAAAGGAAATGAAAGAGCGGATAAATGTGTAAGGAAAGGCTGTGAGATTGACTTTCAGCGAGTCGTAGAGGACATAAGCACTCTTCTAAACGAACTGTATACTGTGTAAACTGAATCTTAAAAGGACAAAATGTCTACTTGGATTCAACAGATCAACCACCAGCGTTCTCACAGGTAGAATGGGTGGTACACAATGACTTCTACAGAAGTTGTGGAGATAAAGAAGGAATTGAGTCGGTACAACACCTACTCTGAGTATGTCCTTCAAAGAAGCCGCGCCAAGTATATTCTTATTCTTCGACTATTTCTTTGAAGACCTGGGAAGTTTGCAGAATGTCTCACTGGAGGGACTAAAATAGCAACCTTCTTAAAAAGATCTGAGTGGTTTAAGCAACTTAGTTAAGGGATGGTTATCAAATGCAGGTATAAATCTCGCCGTATGTCGTCAATGATGGCTTGAATTGTTCAATAAATCGATTGAGTAGCAAGTAGCGTCGTCTTTTTGGAAGCGAATGTCATAGATATTTAGCTGATACATTTTTGAAAACCAAAACCTAGTCAGCATGGTGCGTTAGCGCCCGTCACCGCAGCTCCTTGCTCATATCGAAAGAAATAAGGACCGATGATACCGCCATATATAATATATACATATAATTGGCGCGTACCCCCTTTTTGGGTGTTTGTTCGAGCTCCTCCTCTTTTTTGTGGTGTGCGTCTTGATGTGGTTCCACAAATGGAGGGACCTACAGTTTCAAGCCGACTCTGAACGGCAAATGGTTTTTATGAGGAGCTTTTTCATGGAAAAAATACACTCGGAGGCTTGCCATTACCTGCCGAGGGGCGACCGCTATTAGAAATATGTTTTTTTTTTTTCATTTTGGTGTGAATTCCGAATGGTAGTCACGCACCAACCCATTCGGCTACGGCGGCCGCCTTAATCTTCCAGTAATAAGCTGTTCAATATCGATAAACTTACTAGCTTTTAAGAGGAAAAAATTGTGGACTTTAAAGAAAGAGAGAATGGAAGAAAGAGTTACCTTTGGGTCAGAAACCTGCTCTGGTCCTATGGATATGTGGTCAGGTAGCGACGGAGCATGGTTAAGTCGACAATCCGGGAACTATACAGGCTGCAAAGAAGCGTATGTTTATGCATTACGGGTGCCATGAGTACAACTTCTGGCGGTGCTTTAAATGCTATGCTTCATTTGCTCCCCTTGGATCTTAAGATACGAGTACAACAGGAAGCAATAAAAGCACTGTGTAGACTCCATATATATGGTTTCTGACAGGAAGATGGAACTTCGGGACACAGAGAAATCTTTAAGTTGCTATCTGAGCAGTATTCACTGTCTTTGGCACCTAAAGATAACCTAATACCCACAGTTTCATTTGAAAGAAAATTTCTCAAAGATTGTTCAAGAATATAAGAAGAAGCTTAATTCTGTCGCAAGACAAAACAGGCTTGTACTTATATGGGTTCCAGGACACCGCGGTGTTCAAGGAAACGAAATTGCCGATGAATTGGCCAACCATGGATCAGCGGTTCCCCCACAAGGGGGAAAACTGTCAAACTTTCAACTAAAACTTGGAAGGAAAGACGTTCGGTAGAGGGTCGGTATCACAACAGGACACAACCCATGGGGTTAGCATATGACCACCATTGGAATCATTTAGGAACCAATGTGCCTGTCGTGGTGGGAGGGGGCGGATCGCATTGAGCAATTTCTCTGTGAGTGTCCTGCCTTTGCTAGAGTACGGCTACGAGTTTTTGGTTCCGATGTCGTGAGAATGAATAATATTCGTTCTCTAAAACTGGAGGATATTTACTGATTTGCCAAAGAATCTGAAAAATTCTCATAGGACTAACTATCTCTATCTCTGTCTCTATTCTTTCCTATCTCTTTCTCTGATACTTTTCTCCTTCCCTCCTTGACTATCTACCCCCTTTCCAGAGCTCTAAATATAATGGGTTTTTTTAGCCTGAGTGTTTTAGGAGCCACCAAATCTCCTGGTGCTCCTTGGCTCGACCTTTTCAAATTTCAATTCATTTCAACTCCTTCATCTGCAAAACAACTTTACTGAACAGAAATGTCAACACTGTTTGGCATTCTCAGCTGCGAAACCAGAGTAATGAACATCTATAATTTTCATGTAGCTAAAAAAGCACCCGATATATATATACGCATAACGTATAAACATATACACATACATACATAATATATGAGACTATACACATGCACGTAACTGTGAGTATTTTGGTCAGTGGCGCGTGCTTTCGGTTTTTTGAATGGGTGGATAACTTTGCCTTTATTTATATTACAAATATTGTAAAAATGAAAGAGTTGACTACTCAATAAGCAAATATGAAATTTTAGTGTAGCTGTGCAGCGTTTATCTTTTGCAGTCATCGTACATGTATTTGTAGATGTGTATGTGTGTAGTTTGTTGCCCTGTGGTGTTTTTATTGCCAGCCGTTTTAGTTCACTAACTATTCTTGTATGTATGTAGGTATATGCGCTGCATACACATGTGTATGCTTGATGTGTTCACCTACACAGCTTCAACGTTAGCAGTACATAAACAAATTGCAAACCATGAGCGATACATTTGTGTCTAAGCACACATACACACCCACTCACACACTTGCATTGAATATGCGATATGTAATGAAAAGTGAAATTGTAAATGTACACGCAAAAAATGCAGAAAATCTCAATTTATTGAAAAAAGAGGAAAATATTAAAGCAAAGCAAATCTCCAAGTTTGTAGATTAGATATAGCCGGAAATGCACGTTTGTGTGCTATTGGTGTTCGTATGTTGACTTGTAGGTAGCGGTGAGTGTGGCAAATACCAAAATTGAGATTAAAATTTGCTTTGCATATTTTGAGGTGTATTACCCCAAGCCAACTATGAGCAATAAGCTATTAGTAAGAGGGAGTTGCAGAGATATAAAACAAAAACACAAAAAAAAAAAAAATTTAAAGAATATGGATGCATATTGGAAATTACATGAATATGCAAGTACATATGAGCATAACAGAGCGTATCTAAGGGGAAAGGGCGCAAGCCGATGGAATCCTTTTGCGAGGAGATTTCAGGGTTTTCGCTACTAATACCGCAAATCGTCGTAAGGAGATTTTGATTTGCGGTATTAATAGGCAAAACCTCGAACTTTTGAAAACATTTGCTGAGGATTGTGAAATAATTTGGTTCGGTTATATGATGAGATTCATCAGGCGGATGGTATATAATTCTGCAATTTCCTAGGCGTAGAGTTCAAGGCGGACTAAACTTTGAAGATTCCTTTAAAATAAAATTCTAATTTAAACTCTCTATGCTTAGATTAGATTAGGTTACGATGGCTGCCACTCTCAATAAGGATAGATAAACTTAAACCTGGAGGCATGGATCGATACATAGATCCAATTACTTGGCCTTTATTTTGCCGATCTTGTTTTTTATTTTTGAGAACATACACGGCATCTTATCCTTTTAGCAATTTGTTTTCGGAAAATTAGTACTCGCTTTAGGTGCTCGCGAGCTTGTAGTCGGTTGAGCATCAGATTGGATGTACTTTTTCCAAGAGAGGGCTTTTGACAGATCACGCGGGACTACTACCACAGTTTTTTCCAGTATTCATTGACATTTCATCATGGAAGTTAGTCTTTCCGCCTCAATAACGTTTACAAATCGTAAAATAGTATTACGAAAATCGACGATCTGCGAAAAGTGTACATCGCGCGCTCTGGCCCACTTATGGTGTACATAACCGTCCTACCGAACGCACTATTCGGCAAACCATTGGCAAAATTGAGAACAATTTTACCTTATTAGATGATATAGGGTGGGCCATGTAAAATTTGCTTTTTGAATCGGCTATAAAAAAAAAAACTAATCAATATTTTTTCAAACTTTGTATTTTATTTTGAAGATTAAACATTGTCATTTATGAATGAAAAATAATATCGTTCAAATGACTGCCACGACTGGCTCTACAGTAGGCCATTCGATCAACCCAATTTTTAAGCACGTTTTCGATTGTTTGGGCTCCAATTTCATAAATGGCAACTTCGATTTCGTGTTTTAAAGTATCAATTGTCTCTGGATGGTTCACATAGCATTTGTCCTTAACGGCTCCCCACAAAAAATAGGGGTTAAATTACAGCTCCGAGGCGGCCAATTGATATCGGAATTTCGGCTGATTATTCGGTTTTCGCAAACGGTAGCAAAAAGTTCGAGTGAAACTTTTTCCTGTCCTGTTGAAACCAAAAGTCGTACATGTCATCCTCTTCAGTTTTTGGAAACAACTCGTTGTGCATGTCACGGTAACGCTCGCCATTTACTGTAACCGCGGCTCCTCGCTCATTTCAAAAAAAAAAAAATGGCCCGATGATGCTGCCAGACCAAAAACCGCACCAAACAGTGACTCGTTGTGGATGCATTTGCTCCTCTACAGTAACGTGTGGACTTTCTGAGCCCCATATCCGACAATTTCGCTTATTGACGTAGCCACCGATGTGAAAATGAGCTTCATCAGAAAAGAAGAAGAAGACTCACCACTTTGGAAATAGGTTTTCAATATTGCCCAATATTGTTCAAGCGAATAGCGTCCCATTTCGTAAATGTCAAACCTTTAAGTAAATTATGACCATATTTGACATGTCATTTGTGTTACCATTCTCAAAAAAATAGGTGGCTCAAAAAGCAAACGCTATATGGCCCACCCTGTACTCGACCGATTACGCCATGTACAGCCCGAAGTGAAGAGAATATTGCGGCTGTAAAAGAGAGTTTTGCAGAAGAACCGATTGCCGATCTCAACAACTTGGCCTAACTTATGGCACTACTTGTACGATTTTATGCAAAAATCTTGGTTTGAAAGCGTATAAAATACAGCTAGTGCAAGATTTGAAGTTGGTCGATTTTCCAAAGCGTCGTAATACCAGTCGTTGGGCTTTTGAAAAACTCGTCGAAGATCCGCATTTTGGGACTCGAATTTTTTTTAACATTGAGACGCATTTTTGGCTTAATGACTACGTCAGTAAGAAAAAATGACATATTTGGGATGAAGAGTAACTCGAAGCCATTCAAGAACAACCATTACATCCATTGAAAACAACCGTTTGGGGCGGTCTACCCGACTAGAATTACAATGAGGCATGCCGAAGAATCAATTAGGCCCGAATTATGCAGGCCTTACTGAGGCACACCCCACTATTACCTTACCAGGCCCACGTTAGGCAAGGCAAAGACTGGCATGCCAGAACAATACCAAATTTGGTCGTGGTCACGAAAATCTGTGGCAGTGTCTCACTTAGGCATAAATTGGAATCCCTAACTGATTTGTAGAAGGGCATCCGGAGTATTACCGAAGTTCGGTTTTTCGAACCTGCGCCTAATGAGGCAGATGTGTGGCGTTACTTTCGGGATTTGGGCCTAGTTTGCCTGCCTTATGAGGCGCAAATTTGGAATGCGGTCTACCTTATTTGCGCCTAATCACCACCTTACCAAAATTTCTAGTCGGGTATGGGTTGGCAGAATCATCGGCCCATATTTCTTCAAAGACGAAGCTAGTGCCAATGTAACAGTGAATGACGAACGCTATTGCACCATGACAAACGACTTTTTGATGCCAAAAATTGAGGCCCATGATCTCCACAACATTTGGTTCCAACAAGACGGTGTTACTTGCCACACAGTCTGTGAAATAATGAACTTACTGCGTCGTCTGTGAACCATTTATTTCTTGTCTCGGACCAGTGGATTGACCACCAAGACTTTTATTTGTGTTGGTATGTAAAGTCTAAATGATTTGTGAATAAACCAGCTTCGAGTGAGGCATTGGCAACCAACATTTCCAAAGTTAATCACGAGATACCAACCGAAGTCTTCCAGCGAGTCATTCAAAATTGGTATTTATGGATGGCCATATTACGCCGCAGTTGCGGCCAACATTTGAAAGGGATTTTCTTTGAAAAATAAATGTCATGAATGATTCTACACAGAAATAAAAAAATTGCCCGATCAATTTGAATTTGCGTTGTTTTATTTCAATTTAAAATCCAATAAATTGATCAGCCTTTAGTTGAATTAAGTTAAACCAGCGTCACATACAGTACGTGAGAACTTAGCTGACAGATATGTACGAGTATGTATATGTGACAGCTTGGTAGCAAGTTCACTTTTCCTCCTATACAAGTCATTCGAAATGCTTTTTCTAGGAATGTGTCTTCATGCTTGACAACTCTAAATTATGATGAATTCATATTTGTTGGGTTGCTGAATCCGCCACTGCGTTCAAGAATTTTTGCATACTTTTACATACATATGTACATACTGTATATGAGTAAATGTAATTATGCTCATGTAGTTCTGCTTCCTGAACTTATTAGAAAAAAAGAAGCTGCAACTGAATTGGAAATTTGAAAATTTAAAATTGTATTTGATGAGCTAGTTTCTGTAAAGTATTAATAATTTTTAATATTGATGACCAGAACCAAAAAAATTACACAGATATTGATATTAATAACCAGTACTAGAATAAATATTAAGCGAGACATATTAAAATCACTGTTTGTAGTAGTTATTGATAACTGAAACCTAAGAGCTGAACTTATTATATTTTTATAATTATAGTTATATTACTTAGAAAGTAAAGACTAATGAGGTAAAGATTATATTTGAAAAAAAAATAAAATAAAAATGAACCACGCAACTACATGAAAGGTCATGGATGTATTTTTCAAAAAAAAGCCTTATGCTAGGGCATATTCCGAAAAGCTGAAGGAGGGCTAAGTTGATTTTTATCCCCAAAGCTGGTAGATGTGCTCATGATACAGCGAAAGATTTCAGACCCATCAGTTTATCCTCCTTTATCCTTAAAACTTTTGAGCGATTGTTGGATGTATATCTCAGAGAGAAGATTACAAACACAACAGCAGACAGCATCCCAACATGCCTACCTCAAAGGAAAATCTACGAAGACACCTCTTCATGAGGTTGTAAGTACGATTGAGAGGAGCATAGAATACAAGCAATACTCACTAGTCGCTCTTAGCACAAGATCCATAATTGAGGTTCTTAATATGTTCGGCACAGACATACTACTGTGGGCAAAAAGTAGGGTGAATTTATTTGTCAAACTTCGCGGGATTAAAATTTCGCTGTAGTTATTTTTTTCATGAGTTGGCAGCACTGATAATAACATCTGGGCCAACTTTCATGTGAATGTAATTATCAGTAATATATTTACGCTTGTGTTTACCAAACGACCAAGAGTGCATTTTTCGATTTTTACAATGGCTGATTTGATTGAGCAGAGAAGTGCCATCAAATTTTGTTTGCGGAATGAAATTTCGGCTGCGGAAACGTTTAGCATTTTGCAGAAAGCATTTGGTGATTCGACCATGTCGCACAAAAATGTTTATAAGTGGTACAAAGACTTCAAAGAGGGTCGAGAACGTGTTGATGACTTGGAGCGCTCCGGACGACCATCGACGTCAACAGATGACCAACACGTCAATAAAGTGAAGGAGTTAGTGCTCAAAAATCGTCGGTTGACTGTTAAAGACCTTACTGATATGATCGGAATATCAGAAGGATCTGTGAAAACCATTTTGAAAGACCATTTGGGCCTACGAAAAGTCAAATCCCGAAAACTCTCAATTGATGTGTGTGAAACAATGCTTTCAGACTATCAGGACAAGCTCAAATGCATCATTACGGGAGATGAGACTTGCATTTATGTTTACGACCCTGAAACAACCGACCAATCAAGCGAATATCGTGCTAAAGGCGAGGCCAGACCGAAAAGAGCACGTCAAAGTCGTTCAAAAATAAAGGTCATGATGGCAGTTTTTTTCGATTTTCGTGGTGTGGTGCACTATGAATTCCTTCCACCTGGCCAAACTGTTAATAAGGAATATTATTTGAGCGTTATGCGTCGTTTACGTGAGGCAATTCATCTAAAAAGACCAGAATTATGGGCCAACAACTCTTGGTTTTTGCATCACGATAATGCACCGTCTCACACTGCACTCGTTCTTCGTGACCATTTCGCCATAAATTCCACGCATATCGTTCCGCAACCACCGTATTCGCCTGATTTGGCTTCGTGTGACTTCTGGCTATTCCCAAAACTCAAGAGACCACCCCGGGGAACGCGTTTCGAGCTGGTGACTATACCGGAAATGGACTATTTGGCATGTTTAGGGGATTGGAAAAATCGTTAGCATAAGTGTATTTCATCGAGAGGGGACTATTTTGAAGGGGATGAAATTGATTTACAAGAATAAATAAAGATTTTTCATTTTACAACCAAATTCACCTTACTTTTTGCCCACAGTAAACATATACGCTTGTTGTCAAGTAGCGATGAATGGTTGCAAAATTGATTTTTATTCCTAATTTCAATTTGAATTTTTATATTTTGTATTTACTTATGGATTGAATTTTCACAGTACACTAATTTGAATTTTTGTTGTAATAAAAATGAATTGTTTTTGTGCATCGTTTTTGGGAAAATATTTAGAGTTTTTTCATCTTACGGCGATTTTTTAAAGTTGTGGAACATATCCCCAACTTTACCATATGTCGCATGTATTTTTTTACACTTTTTTTTGCACGCTTTTCTAAGGAACCTGCTTACCGTATAAAAAAAAAGTTGGGTGTAAAGTGGTTTATGTGTAGTATTATAAACTGAAAAAAAATTTTAAATTTTCCAGGTCAGAAAATATTTTTAAATCAAAGTTTTTGGGAAGGTTTTTTTATGTAGTTTCTAAAATTTCTTTTTGGAATTTATTTTATCTTAAAAAACTAAAAATTTTGAAAATGCTATTCAATTCTTTTAAAGTTATTTTATTAATAAATAAATCTCAAAATTATGATTTTTTTTATTTATTGCATTTCTTATACACTCAAGCCAGAATTTACTGTAGTAGGTACATAGTAAAAGGTTAGAGCAAAGGCATACAGTTTGTACACAAAATAAATTTGCCTTAATTGCACAGTCGGCTATTGCAAATAAAAAAATACACTGAACACTATAAATAATATAAATATTACATAATATGTAGGTACTTATGACCAAGTACATCTATAAAACGGAATTACTACAACAATTTACACTTGCGGTCAAAATACAATTTTTATTCTAATATTTACTTTTTTCTAAATAAATCTAATCAAGTCAATTACAGTCTTACCAAGATCGCTTATTGTCATATCGCCTCGGTGGCGCAGTAGGCAGCGCGTAAGTCTCATAATCTTAAGGTCGTGAGTTCGAGCCTCACCCGGGGCAGTCAATTTTTTGTTATTTTTTTTAAATTTATTATTTATATATTTTTTTTAGTTTTCACGCTCATTTTTTTATTTAAATTTATGGCTTACTTGTATAAGAAATATTATATATGTATAAGAAATCAAATTTTTAAGTAGTGCCACAAGTTACAATTTTTTTTTGGCTCTTTTATATAGGCGATTTTGCACGCTGAATACGAACTTGATAATGCGAATTTTCACTCACGGCATAATTTTGGGTAAATGGAGGTGAGAACCCCTAATAATCACATTTTTAAGCATTTCTTTAAATTTTCACTGACTTACTCTGAAATGCTGAGTACTTTTTAGAATGACCTTTATATGGGTATTTATGGTATACAAGTCGATAGTGGTACTTCCAACAAGCCAAAGTAGTTGTCAAATTTTTTATTGACACCAAGTTTAAAAAAAGATTTACATCAAGCTTTAATACACTGAAGTAAAACAAATACTCATGCAATGTAGGGCTTTTTCTGCCACATAAAAAAAATTCGCACATTCACTTTGTATGTAAGAAAAGGCGTGACACCTCAGCAAAAAGGACAGTCAAAAATAAGCGAGATTTTGTAGTCACTTGAAACTTGCACTAAAATTCAGTGGGTTATAAAACTGCATACTCTGAAAATTTTGAGAAAATATGAAATGGGTATTATATGGTTAGGAAAGTTTTGATGGAATTTACAAAAATTTTGTACAAAGTTTGAAACCTTGCGTCATATGGTTTTTGTTGTAGTAATGTAGTTCATATTTTTATAAAAAGAAATAGTGGTGGGCTTATAATCGAGCTAACTTTCAAGTTTCTTTCTTTAATATCTTCAAAGTCTTGGAAGCCACCTACGAAACTCCCTCTTATAAGTGCAGGTATATTCAGAATAATAATAAAAAGAAATAGTGGTGGGCTTATAATCGAGCTAACTTTCAAGTTTCTTTCTTTAATATCTTCAAAGTCTTGGAAGCCACCTACGAAACTCCCTCTTATAAGTGCAGGTATATTCAGAATACTGTGATAACTTTTTATAAATCTTCTATATTTTGATGTGTGCTTTAAAGCCCCGCTGAGATAAAATTTCCACATGTCATAACACTTGGGGAAACTTTTTATAATTATAGGAAAAATACATCAAGCAAAAAACAAATATTTTCAAACACTTCTTTAGGCGTAATCGAAATTCTTGCAGGTGTGAATGTAGGTATTCGTTAACTGCATGCCGTTTCTATTACAGAGAAGGTAACAGTAACAGAGCAGTAGCTTCTATATTCAGCGACTACGAATAGAACGAACAGAGCCGAGAAGTACTTGTACATACTCGTATTATATATCCAGAGAACTTATACTCGTAAAAATTGTATTTGTAGTTTGGTTTGCCCAAGAGGTGAATGCGTGGCGAAGTGAGCTGTGTAAATAGTGCATGTGCCTATACATACACCTGGGTTGTCTGCTACTATGTTAATGAATAAAACTCGTATAGGAGAAGTAAAGATGATTATTGAGAATAAGTTTTTGATGTGAGTTGTTATAACAACAATATTTTATTTTTATGCGTAAATGCGTTTGCATATATGTATGTTAAAACTGGTGCTCTCTTATTAATGTTAAATGAGCATACATATATTGGCAACGCTGAAATAGAGCTGCCTTAAATTACTTGTGTTTGTAAGGTAGTGATACATAACCATACTCGCTAGCGGCGTACATCGTGAAGAAAGCGAGCAGAGAAGTGGCGAATAGAATAGCACTTTTTCTTAATTACCTGTATAGTTAACCAAACACTCTTACTAACATCTGTAAGGTAACACTAAATGCATTCTCTTAACATTTTCTGTTATTGTTTAATGTAAGTCTGCACTGTAAGCTTAGATTCCTTTAATGTTAGAAATAAGTTTCTGTTTGTAATAAAGAACAAATGAATAAAGTTGGGCGTTTACGACTTTTTAAGAATATATACTAATTTATATATATTTTTATATACATACATGCACATATTTTTTATGATAACATATATTTTTAAAATTTTTTTCTTTTCAAAAAAGAAAAAAAATCCAGAACAATTTTTTCTAAACAGAATAGTTCATCCTGAAAAATTAAAACAAACAAACAAACAATTTTAGCAGTGTTATAAATAATCGAAGACATTTCTCTTTAGAAAACGCTAAAAGTTTCACTATTGCATAAATTTCAAATTTTTTTCAGCCTCTAAATCAACCAATTTTTAGAAAAATACTTGGGTTACTTGACTTGGAATTACTCAATAGTCTAAAAGCTTGCAATATTAACATCGCTGCCAATATGGAATGAAACAAATGTTGATTAAAATTAATTAAATTAACTAAATATAAATTAATTTTTTTTAGTATTGCGAAAATAAATTTGGCGGTTGAGCCCGCACTGAGCGAATAAAAAAAATATGTCCCTGTCTAGCTCATATTATAAAACAAGATTTTTCCAGACAATGGATTTTTTAATGAACCAAAACGGAATCAACAACGAAGCTAAAATATGTTCACGCAGCAAAAATAAAAATAATTACCGTATAAACGAGCTTAGAATTTCGAATTTTTCTCGTGTTGCACGTGTGTTTGCATTTGCAACCAAAGCGGCGACGATGGCGCTGAATGTTGTTTGCGGCACGCCTAAAAAGATGCAAACACTCACGCCGCAAACAGCAACAATTGCATACACCACAAATCCAATTAGTTTAGACATCGTTTGTTGCCACCACCACCAGCAGGCAGGCGCGAGGCAAAGGCGACAAAAAATATTGCAACCAACAACAATAACAGTAAACGAAGAGCTAAGCATTGCGAAATGGATGAGGAAAAAAACCAAAAACCAGAAACCAAAGAACAAGCAAACAAATTGTACAATCAGCATGCAAAGCAGTTGTAGCTGAGGCTGTTGTTGTTGTTTTGCTGATTGCACCCAACTCTTCAGCGCTAAGCACTTTTGTGGTAAACACGCTAAAGATTGCAACAAATCAACAACAGCAATCATTTTGCCACCACAGTGCGGAGGGGTAGAAACACACACACACAAACACACAGAAACAACAGCTGTAGCATCAGCACGAACATTTTCGCTACTCGCCGCTTTCTTAAATTACAAGTCGCGACCGCGCCAAATCGCAATCGCCGAAAATCACAAAATGTGGTCAACAAGTACGCCGAGCCAAAACACACGCGCAAACACGGCACACACAAAACGCACACACACAAACGCACCACCAGCCAGCCATAATGAATTCGGCTTGTATGCGCCTAAAAGCACGCCAGCGAAAATAAAATACTTTTCGCTGATGCCTCTTTTTTGTTGCAGTTAGTGCCTTTGTTGCCTTGCCACTTTGGTTGCATGCAACGTCCGTTAGTTTGTTGCTATTGTTTCTACTGTTCTATCGTTTTTCGCTATTGTTAGGCGAAAATGCAGCAACGAAAATTACCACAACAACCCAGAGCGCAGGTTTCACGCGATTTAGTCGCCTAAAATAGTGTTATACACCAAGCAGGGAAGACTGGAAATAGTAACAACAACAACAACAGGAGGAAAATAGTTCACTCCGCTTTCGTGCAGCCAGCCACCTACGGCAACACGAAAGAGTTCCAGACAGTCAGGCACCTGACATTCAGCTAGGCGCAACTGCTTTTACGTTGATTGCTGTTGTTGTAATTCTTGTTGCAGTGCTGTTTGTTTTTGTTAGCGGCCCGTTGTTGCATGCAGCGCTATTGTTCGCACGTTGCGCAATACTAACGATGCGCCCACACTTCCACAACCATGGCTCAAAGCTGGCGCGAGACGGTTAAGTGTCGCAAGTGAGGAGTTTGGTGGCTGTTCTGATCCCAGTCAGACAGTGAGACGGGCTCTGGGCTGTGCTAGGTGGAAGCACACAAAGCACGCACTTGAGTTTGCAGCAAGTTAAGCACTGCTCTGCTCGTTGCGGCTTTTGTTGTTGTCATTTTGTTATTCGCTGTTTCGTTTACGGCGACGAAAACAACTGAGAGGCAGTAAACGAGCGGCTTTTTTCGGTAATGACTGAGGGCTTAGTGGTCTCAACCGTTGGTAGTGCGTCTGTCGCTTTCCGTTTTTAATCGAATTTCGAAAATGGTGAGGTTTTGTATTCCACTGACTTTATTTTTCGGATTTTTAAATCACTTATACGAGTGTTAAATGAAATGCGTCCAATACGTCTATGGCGAAATAGGTTGAACTATAGACTCCTTTGTGTTAAGGTCAGCCTTTCCTTCAATTAATGCCCAGACCAAAGCGGTATTTAGGCAGTTTAAAGAATGTATATAGAAAAAATGATTCCTAAGCTCTTTTCCAGCCTAAACTAGCGTCGGTCAAAATGCTAACCTCCACACAGAATTCAAGGAACAGTAGTTTTGAAAGGCACCAAGCATAAAATGCGTATACAAAAGGTGCCTTATATGTATATTTTCCGGGGTTCCTAGGAGCAACAAAGGGCCTTAGTTAGGGTCTCCATGAACGTCCTGCTTGTAGCGCTTCTGCTTCAAGTAGTCGCCTCCACGTGTTGGATGGTCTCCCGCGCCTGTGACTTTCCACAACAATCTTAAGGTGCTTTTGCAATATCTCCATGAGACTTCCGAAACTGTATGCCCAATCGATTCCCATTTTCGTCGTCAAATTTTGAAATGAACAGGAATCTGTTTTATCATACTCCACATATCTGTGTTGGAGATGGTGTTTGGCTAGAAAACGCGCGCAATCCTGCAGAGACAGCGATTGATGAATGCTTGCAGGGTTTTTATATCGCACATTGACCATTGTTTCGCCGCCATACATAACGACAGACTTCTTCTCATCTTCTTAATTGGCACGATAACCGCATACGCGAGTTTGGCCCAAGTTAAAAAAAACGCGATAGTCGTTTCTTTCTCATGCTAACCGACACCAGTTGGATACACCAAGTGAAGCCAAGTCTTTCTCCACCTGATCTTTCCAACGCAGAGGAGGCCTTCCTCTTCCTCTACTACCATCGAACACTTTTAGAGACGAAGCGTTTGTATCCATTCGGATGATATGGATCTTTATTCGCTGCGTCGTAAAGCTCATACACCTCGTCGTTCTATCCCCTACGATATTCGCCGTCGTCAATGTGCAAAGGCCCAAAAACTCCACACTCCAAGGGACGTTTCATCGCATATTGTCATCGTCCACGCTTCCGCGCCTTACGTTAGGACGGGCATAATGAGAGACAGACGTCACGTCTGACTTAAATACCCTTAGTTTGGTACGCGTGGATATATATGAAGATCTCCAAAGTTTGTCTAGCATACCAAATGCAGCGCGATCGCTGTACGATTACGTATGTCAGCTGCTGACCAGCCAGTTCTGTTAATGATGCTTCCGAGATAGTAGAATTTGTCCACTTCTTCGATTCGAGGTTCAGTGACGTTCATTTTTCTATTTGCAATGGTAATCCTCAAGGCTGCTTTTGCTACGCAATCGCTTATAACTTGCATTTGTGACTGCATATGTGTGAATTTGTGTGACAATAGACAGATGTCTAGGTAGGTAGGGCGATGGAATGGCACTCTCTAAGTTGCACTAAAGCGACGGTTTGCTCCCATTATGAGACCTTCAACAGGCATATATCTACAGCCAGCCAGAGTTGTTGATGTAATGGAGAAGGGATTTAGCTTGGCGTACTGCCCCAGACTATCGGAGAAAGGAGCATCCAGTGACCTTAATCGTCTAGCTGCCAAAACTGGACAGCTACAGAGAAAGTGTGCAATAGTCTCCTTCTCAGAAAGGTCGCCACAGCTTCTATAATGGGGGTTAAATGGTAAACTCAGCTTTTCCCCGTGAAAGCCGATCTTTCAACGACCGGTAAGGACAGCTACGAGTTCTGCTCTAAGGCGCTTTAGAGGTCCAAAATATGTCGCTTGTTAGTGAACTAGCCTTTTACCGAGTAAACGGGACCACGTCAAAAGCAACTCCACTGTATCTTTCTGCCATAAATGAAAGTATTAGGACAGTTTTACTAGAATTTTTATCGACTTTATAAAAGAGTCCAGCGCTAGCAAAGAAAAAATCCTTAGTTTTTACTAATCAAAAAATAATAACATAGTTTTAGATTCTGTGACTGCTTAGCCTATCAAGAGAGTATATCTCGAAGGTCGTGGCTTATATAATCGGTCGTTGACTAGGAGTTTTCTCCCATGAAAACTGTAGAAATCGTAGAGATGAAGAAGACGAAGAAACAGTTGAACACTTCCTGTGCAAGTTAGCCTAAGCTAAAATCAGAGCAGGTTTTCTAGGCAATTTTAAATTCTCTTACGGAAGTGTCTGGCGTGGGATGGGACCAATCCTGTGCTTCATAACAGCCCCAAAATGGTTCCATGAAAAAAAGTAAATGAGGTTCCGTGTCGCACAGTGATATCACAACGGACTTGTAAGATTAAAGGCCGTACAGACCGACTAGTTACGACCATAGCCAAACCTAATCTACAGATTCTGTGACTCAAAATTTAACTATTAGTTTAACTCCTCTCGAATGAGTATAGAAAAATCTCCTCTATCCTTGTTCAAGACTAAAAAGAAAACTAGTGAAAAATTATGAAGGACCGGCCCACTAAAGGTCATATCGCATGCTGCTTAAAGTTTTCCTGTTCTATGGTTGCGGTGGTGTTTAACTACTATTCTACGAATTGACGTTTAATGACTATATTTTTCATCGAACACAGAAGTCATCCATTTATCCATCAATCCATCATTGGCTACAAAGGACGTGGATGCTTTAACTGGCTATAATCCGTCTCTAAGAGCCCACACGAGCCACTAGACTTAATTGAATACCTTTTGGATTTGGAGAAGCAGCTCTCAATAAATAAACAGGAACACTGAAAACTGAAAGGGATATATAACTGATACGATCCCGCCTCCTAAGCTAAGACTCAAGGAAGCTTGGTATGTTTTTATCCTTAATGAGCAGAACTACAAAGTTTTTACAGATTCTTTCACAAATTTTAAGAAAAATAGAAGCCACAGACGGCTACAGTTTTCCTGAAAAGGGTTTTCATTTAGAGTGCTTGTATTGATGCTGTTATTTATAGACAGTTGTTGTTGCTAAGTACACTTGTTGTAAGATTATCTGCGAGTTTGCATACAAACTTACAAGAGGATAATAGTGGCGAATATTTAATAGCAATAAAAGCACAAGAAATGAGTTGGTAAAGTAGGCTGCGGAAGCCAACAGCAACAAGCAGGAAATAAAGTATGCCAAGAACAACAACAATACTCGCCTATTAATAAAGCACCATAATCTGACTGTGAAAATAATAAAAGCCGATTTGTGTAGCTCGTATTTGAATTGCCTCATTCTTATTTAACTTAACCCAAACCATGCGCTCCTTTCGTTTTCGCGCCTTCCTCTAGCATTTCAAACGTTTCTGAGTCTGTTTGGGGTTTTGCTTTTATTTCTCGCTTTGCAGCCCATTGTTTGCTTCCGTTTCGTGTATTTGTTAAGTGTTTTCATTGTAAGATAATCTAAGGCAAGCATTAAAAAGTGCAACGCTGAACGCCGCAAAATATGCAAAACAAATGATCAGGACAATAGCTTAATGGCTTTGGCGGTGGTTGTAGAAGGCTTTGACAATGACACTGGCAGTGGTTGGAAAACCGCAAAGCACAAACAAATTTTGAAGCATACTTGTTGGCGCTTAAAAGTGCAAAATCACTAAAATGCAATTTATTTGTTTGTTTTGTGGTTTTGTTTGCTTTGAAGTGGTACAGATAAATTGGTTTTTGTTGGTGATTAGAATTCAACTACTCGTACAACAAATATTGATATGAATGGAATACGCGTTGAAAATGCACATTCAGTGCGGTGTTGGTTGATGACGGTATTTCTCAGGTACTTGTGAAGTAATCAGTTAGCGTGAAGAGGCGATATTTTTTGCCATTAATCCTCAATAATGACTGCTTGTTTTAGGTATTTTATGTACTTGTATTTGTACTTTTGGCATAAGTGTGGACAAACGGCGATTTTTGCGGTATGCGATATGCGGCATGCATTTGGTGTGGGTGTACCGTTTCAAATCTGCAAATTTTGCTTGTTAACCTAACCATTTATCAAAAAATGAGTGTCGCCATTGAAAATATTTTTTTTGTTTGCAAAATTTGGGCAAATTTGTAACTTCTTCTTAATTGACGCGATAACCGCTTACGCGATTTTGGCCGAGCTTAACAAAGCGCGCCAGTAGTTTCTTTCTCGTGCTAACCGGCGCCAATTGGACACACCAAGTGAAGCCAAGTCCTTCTCCACCTGATATTTCCAACGCAGAGGAGGCCTTCCTCTTCCTCTGCTGCCAGCACTGGTACCGCATCGAATACTTTCAGAGCCGGAGCGTTTGTATCCATTCGGACGACATGACCCAGCCAACGAAGCCGCTGGATCTTTATTCGCTGCGCTATGTCTATGTCGTCGTAAAGCTCATACAGCTCATCGTTCCATCGTCTGCGATATTCGCCGTTGCCAACGTGCAAAAGTCCAAAAATCTTACGCAGAACCTTTCTCTCGAACACTCCAAGCGTCGCTTCATCGGATGTTGTCATCGTCCAAGCTTCTGCGCCATACGTTAGGACGGGCATGATGAGAGCCTTGTAGAGTGTTAGTGTTGTTTGTCGAGAGAGGACTTTACTGCTCAGTTGCCTACTTAGTCCAAAGTAGCACTTGTTGGCAAGAGAGATTCTACGTTGGATTTCAAGGCTGACATTGTTATCGGTGTTAATGCTGGTTCCTAAATAAACGAAGTGTTTTACAACCTCGAAATTGTAACTGTCAACAGTGACGTGGGTGCCGATACGCGAGTGCGCCGACTGTTTGTTTGAAGACAGAAGGTACTTCGTTTTGTCCTCGTTCACCATCAGACCCATGATGCCTCTTTATCCAGTTTGGAGAAGGCAGAACTAACAGCGCGGTTGTTAAGGCCGATGATGTCAATATCATCGGCATACGCCAGCAATTGTACGCTCTTATAAAATATTGTGCCTGAGCGATTAAGTTCTGCGGCTCGTACGATGCTCTCCAACATCAGGTTAAAGAAGTCACATGACAGCGAGTCACCCTGTCTGAAACCTCGTTTGGTATCAAACGGCTCGGAGAGGTCCTTCCCAATTCTGACGGCGCTGCTGGTGTTGAGCAACGTCATCTTACATAGCCGTATTAGTTTTGCGGGGATAACAAATTCAGATATCGCGGCATACAGGTAACTCCTTTCCGTACTGTCGAATGCAGCTTTGAAGTCGACGAAAAGATGGTGTGTGTCGATTCTCCTTTCATGGGTCTTTTCCAAGATTTGGCGTATTGCCACACACAAGCAGGTCTGAAGCCACACTGATAAGGTCCAATCAGTTGGTTGACGGTGGGCTTCAGTCTTTCACACAATACGCTCGCTAGAACCTTATAGGCGATATTTAGAAGACTAATCCCGCGGTAATTGGCACAAATTGCAGGATCGCCCTTCTTGTGGATTGGGCAGAGCACACTTAAATTCCAATCGGCAGGCATTCTTTCATCCGACCATATTTTGCATAGGAGCTGCATCTTACCAGCTCCTCGCCGCCATGTTTGAATAGCTCAGCCGACAGTCCGTCGGCGCCCGCGGCTTTGTTGTTCTTTAGCCGTGATATTGCTTTTCTCACCTCGTCATGGTCGGGTAACGGAACGATAATTCCGTCGTCAATTGGGGTATCGGGATCTTCACATTCTCTGTGACATGCGCAGCTGTCACTGTTTAACAGGTTCGAGAAGTGTTCCCTCCATAATTTCAGATAAATGTTTAAAACGTCTATTGTGGACTCGGCGGCCCAGAACAATCAACAACAGAGAGCTTTTGGGCGAATTGTAAGCGGTTACCCATCCAAACTGAAATAAAGCAGAGGAAGTGGCGGTGGATTGGCAATGCTCTTCGAAAGGATTCCAAAGAAATATGCAGGCAAGCACTCGATTGGAGCCCGCAAGGTAGTAGAAAAAAGGACGCTCTAGGTGCACGTGAAAGAGAACTCTCGAAAAGGAACTTAAGGCTGCAGAGAAACCGTTCTAAGAAGTCAAAGTCATTGCTCAGGATCGTGGCCGTTGGAAGAGTTTTGTAAATAGAGGTCCAATGATCCATCAGGGAGAACAGGAGTTAAGAGAGAGCAGGTAAACTGCTACCGTGGTATCACAAGGGAACGGTAACGGTCTAAGTGAGTTAGTTTAAAGACTGACTGCCACTCCTTCCTACGGACCTTTCTACCATTGAAGAGAGTACTTACTAATATCATTAAGCCATCTCGAAAAGGGCTTGCTGTTACTGATACTCAGTTATCTCTATCGCGGCGTACATGGAAGTAAGATAAAGTAGCTTTGAGAGGTCGGGCAACTGATTTGTTTGCAACTGGTTCTATGGTGATTTTATAATCGGCTTATAGCGATGGAGCGCAAACGCATATGTATATGTATACATTAGGGCGGGTCGATTTAAAAATCGCTCATTGCTCTGTGAAAATCGTATTCTAGGGATCAAAATAAGAAACTTTGCCGAAGGAACCATACCTCTGAAACGAATTCTGATGTCCCCCAATTTGGGTCGAACGAAAAATCCCACTTTGACCCATTTAGAGTGCTCCAATCGATTCCAAATGTATGACCGACCCCCACTAACTTTGGACGGCCGATCCACCCATGCCAGTGGCACACCCCCTGGAACTCCCCTGGGGCGTTCCCCATACAATCATTTCAAAATATCACCATTTTTGGCCTTTACATGACAAAAGAAACTGAAAAGTTCAACCCAAATTGGGGGACATCAGAATTCGTTTCAGAGGTATGGTTCCTTCGGCAAAGTTTCTTATTTTGATCCCTAGAATATGATTTTCACAGAGCAATGGGCGATTTTTTTGCCTCCCCACAAAAGACACTAAAAGTTCGACCCAAATTGGGGGACATCAGAATTCGCTTCAGAGGTATGGTTCCTTCGGCAAAGTTTCTTATTTTGATCCCTAGAAATGATTTTCACAGAGCAATGGGCGATTTTTTTGCCTCCCCACAAATTGACCCGGCCTAGTATACATACTTGTATATATGTATGTTCTCATATGTGAATATCAGAATTTTTGTGTTGCTTTAATTTTTGCATCATTTTGGTCGTAATATCGAACAAACTATCGAATCCAGTTCAAACTTTCCATGAGCAAAATGAAAAGCGTAATTTATTTCACGCCTAAAAAGCCACACCTAACCACAAAAGGCGGCATACAAATACAAGAGTGTGCAAGGGTGGCAGCAATTAAGCCTAAAGGTACTTTTATAAAGCGCTTGTAACGATTGCTTTTGAAAAGCAACAGGCCCACGATGAGAGCAGTTCGAAATTGAACGACGGCCAAATGATCGAACGCTTTGTTTGCGGCACAGAAAGCGCTTTTCAAAGGAGTCTTTGTTATATGTAAAGCACGCATACTTACCCACATATACGAAAGTACACAGCACGTGCAAATTGTAAAATGGCGCAACAAGCAACACCAATTTAATCGGCTTAAAATGGTGGCACCAAATGACCCAATCCAGATACGCCAGCTACAAACGAGCATAAATATGTATGTATGTACATACCTGTATATGTATGTGTGTAGTTAACTAGTGACGAAACGGTCATTTTAGTAAGGCAGCTACGAAAATTGTGCCACAAAGTTTTTGCTTTGTTTTAGGCCCTTTGGTTTTACGTTGCTTTTGTGTGCACGCCGTCGCCGTCGCCGGTGCTATTTCTGCGGTTACTATTTAAGGTGGCCGTTGATGGAAGTATTTTCGTTGGTGTATTATTTTATGTAGTTTTTGTCATTGTGCACACAATATTCGGTATTATGGAATTCAATTAAAATACGCTCTTTGTTGTTGCACAAACGATGTCGACCCCAAAATGATACTATTGAAATGCACATTAATGGAAAATGCCAACCGCAAAGCCTATTGACCACGAACGGTGCGAGCAGCAGTAAGCGGTGAGTGGCTGTGCTTTGCAATTAAAATGTGGAAAATGTGTAAAATGTCTGTGGTGGGGGAGACAACTGTGCCTAAAATTTTCTCAGAATTCTTTAATTAAGGGGCGTTTTTAGTGTAAAATCCCAAGAAAGCTGAAACACTTAAAAGTTTACTCTCCTTCATATCGTCTATATGTACTTGTCTAATACCTGTACTGTGTATGTGCGCTGTATATGTGTGTGCGTGGCTGAGCCTTAAGCCTTTACCGAAACCCTTTTGGGATTTGGCAAGTGAAATATGTAAATTTAATGTCTATGTTAATTTTGGGTGACTTTTGATAGTTTCTCTGCAATAGTCGTACAAATAAAGAGCCTGAAAATTGCTTAAGAGTGTTGCAGAATAAGCCAAGCGTAAGAAAATTAAACACCTAATTATGAAGCAGGATAAAAGTTTATAGATGTGAGATATGTGAGGGCGATGTGAATAGTTTTCGAGCTGAGAAAGCAAACAAAAAACATTTTATTGGGAATTTTTTCAGTTATAGATATTTTTTAATATAATTTTGAGTAGCAGCAAGATAGAGAAATGAAATAGAAAAATAATAGAGAAGAAGAAAGTAAGAAATGCGAGGGAGGTGTGAATAGTTTCCGGTCTGAGAAAGCAAAAAAAAAAAATAATTGTTGGAAATTGTTTCATTTTTATTTTTTAATATACATATTGGTTATGGGAATAAGTTTCCGTCCTTTCTTAGCCAAAGTAAAGAATTATTTAAACAATAAATTCTTCTTCTTCTTACGTGATTTTGGCCGAGTTTAACAAATCGCGCCAGTCGTTTCTTTCTAACCGGCGCCAATTGGGCACACCAAGTGAAGCCAAGTCCTTCTCCACCTGATCTTTCCAACGCAGAGGAGGTCTTCCTCTTCCTCTGCTGCCACCAGCTGGTACCGCATCGAATACTTTCAAAGCCGGAGCGTTTGTATCCATTCGGACGACATGACGTAGCCAACGTAGCCGCTGGATCTTTATTCACTGCGCTATGTCTATGTCGTCGTAAAGCTCATACAGCTCATCGTTCCATCGCCTGCGATATTCGCCGTTGCCATTGGAAGCTACAAATTTACTCCATCTTTCAAGCAACATACGGATTCCTCTGACGAAAAATGCAAGTTCTTTTGAATTGATCCATTCATTGAGCCAGTTTGCGATGCTCTCGTAAGAAGTGAACCGCTGTCTAATAAGGACTGACTGCATTGATCGTAACAGATGGTAATACTAAGGTGCAATGTCTGGGGAACAACGGGAGGGGTAAGATTTCCTAATTCAGTCCCTCTAAATATTTCTGGACCGATTTAGCAACGTGTGGCCGGGCGCTGTCAAGCAGCAAAATTAGTTTGTCATGCGTACCGTCCCATTCCGTCCGCTTTTCTATGAGAGCTCAGAGCTCGATTCAAACGCATCAGCTGCAACCGGCAATGATCGCCAGTAATGGGTTCAGATGGTTTAAGGAGTTCATAATAGATGACATCCTTCTGATTCCACCAGATGCATAACATAAACTTTGAAACATGAATATTTTTTTTCGCTGTCGATGGATCTGGAACATTTTCGACGCTTAGGGTTATCTTAATAGATCCATTTTTCATCGCCAGTGACGATACGATGCCGAAAACCTTTTCTTTTCTGCCATTCAAGAATCATCTTACACGTTACCAAACGTCTCTCGATATCCCTCCCCGATAACCTTCAATTGATGTAGCACCCAGCTCCCTGCTTTCTGGACCATCCCATCGCATGCAAACGTTTCCGACAGTTAATCTGTCAACATCCAACTCTTTAGACATATCATCAAGGGTTCATGCGTCGTCTTCCAATAATTGTTGTCGGTGCCCCTTCGCGATCTTTATCACTCACGTCGAAATTGCCACTTTGGAAGCGTCGAAACCGCTCTTACAAGTTGTATTTGATGGAATGTGATTACCGTAAATATTGGCCAATATACGACGCGTTTCACCTGCACTTTTCTTTGAAAGGTAATAATGAAACATGACTTCCCGCAAATGCTGTTTTTTCCGGACGAACGTAGACATTTTTGATGTCTGATCGAAAAGGATCTTTACGCTTCAAACGAATGCCAACTACTGCGATCGAGACCTCACATATACACCTTCAAATCACCAGTATATTACTAGAGCGAAGGCAAAAATTGTAGCAGCAGCGACACCTCTTTTACGAGGGCGGAGACTTATTCCCATACCCAATAATTCTTACTGATACGTTTTCCATAATGGTGCTTCAATGCAGTGCAATTTCCTCGTAATCGTCAGATTGTTTTATGTTCGAGCTATTTTTTGCGAATAGGAAAAAAATAATAAACGCTTGTGGCTAAACCAGGTGAAGTATGTTGAATAGGAAAGCAGTGATCAATTGAAATTTAATTCATTCTAGCCTTAGCAGTGATCGACGGATAAGTGAGATTTTCGGCTAAATTTTTTCTCGACACCCTCTTAGCACAGAGCTTCGCCGTGCACAAATGTTGATGTACAGGGTCCGGCACTCGAAGTGTAACCGAATTCAGACCGTAACCGATGTCCGTGCATCAGCTGTCTGTTAGTTGGCTAAATGACAGTCCAGAATATTGTATACAACGCGAAAGACGAAAATCAGTAATGGATTTCAAACGCTATAGTGGAGGTGGTCATCAAAAGACTGCAACGTTACGTGAAATGATTCAAAAAGTGAAGAAGCGACTTGAGCGAAATCCCCGTCGAAGTGCCAATCAAAGTGAAAGATGTGAAAATATCTGACCGCATACTGAAAAATGACCTCAAAGTCAAGCCTTACAAGATCCAAAAGGCGCATGATCTCACACCATAGCAGCGACAAGTCCGACTTGAGAGAGCGAAGGAGTTTTGCTTCGCTTGACCGAAAACGGTCTGATGAGAAAATTTTTCAAATTGAGCAATTCGTAAACTCCCATAGCGATAGGGTTTTTGTTCTACCGTTCATACGAGAATTTGAGTCATCGATTGGCAACACCAGGCAACACCCGCCACAGGGTCGTTATAACCGCATATGGACGCACTCCAATCGTTTTCATCGAGCCTTGCGTCAAGGTAAATGCGAAATATTATCGAGAAAGAATTCTGGAGGTTACTTCGAGGTCGTGTGCAGACAAACATCTCGATGGCAGACCGTGAACGTTTCAATAGGACTCGGTACCATCTCACAAAGCTCGAGTGAACCAAGAATGGCTAAAAAACAACGTTCCGAACTTCATGACGCCAGTACAATAGCTCTCAAATTCACCAGACGCGAATGCGATGAAGCCTTTGGGCCATTTCGTAGAGCAAGGTCCGAACTAAAAGATTTACCAGTCTCGAGGCGCTGAAAAAGGCCATTGTCCGCGAGTGGGCCAAAATACCTACAAGTCACATTCGGGCAGCTTGCGATTCGTTTCTGGACCGTTTCAAGGCCATAGTCAAGGCAAAAGTGGTCGTATCGAGCAAAAGTAAATTTTTCTGAATTGTGTATTATTTTCACACAATTATTAATTTGAATTGAATAAAAGTAATTTTCCAAACTAAATTTATGGCCTTTTTACAGGGTGGGCCTATAGCTTTGCTTTTTGAACCACCTATTTTTTTGAGAATGGTAACACAAATGACAAGTCAAATGTGTTCATAATTTACTTGAAGGTTTGACATTTACGAAATGGGACGCTATACGCTTGAACAAAATTGGGAAATATTGAAAACCTATTTCCGAAGTGGTGAGTCTTCTTCTTCTTTTCTGATGAAGCTCATTTTCACATCGGTGGCTACGTCAATAAGCAAAATTGTCGGATTTGGGGCTCAGAAAATCCACACGTGACTGTAGAGAAGCAAATACACCCACAGAGAGTAACTGCTTGGTGCGGTTTTTGGTCTGGCGGCATCATCGGGCCATTTTTTTTCGAAAATGAGCGAGGAGCCGCGGTTACAGTAAATGGCGAGCGTTACCGTGACATGCTCAACGAGTTGTTTCCATAAATTGAAGAGGATGCCATAGACGACATTTGGTTTTAACAGGACGGTGCAACTTGTCAACTGCCAAAGTTACACTCGAACTTTTGGTTACCGTTTTTGAAAACCGATATCAATTGGCCGCCTCGGAGCTGTGATTTAAGCCCGTTGGACTATTTTTTGTGGGGAGCCGTTAAGGACAAATGCTATGCGAACCATCCAGAGACGATTGATGCTTTACAACACGAAATCGAAGTAGCCATTCATGAAATTGGAGCCCAAACAATCGAAAATGTGTTTAAAAATTGGGTTGATCGAATGGCCTACTGTAAAACCAGTCGTGGCAGTCATTTGAACGATATTATTTTTCATTCATAAATGACAATGTTCAATCTTCAAAATAAAGAAAAAAGTTTGAAAAAATATTGATTAGTTTTTTCTTTATAGCCGATTCAAAAAGCAAATGTTACATGGCCCACCCTGTATAAATGACAGATCATTGATAATTTTATTACCTTTAAAGATACATATTAACAAGCCTGGGGGATCCAGGCGTGGGCAAATAGTCCATTTCATCGATGTCGTTCTGGGCCCTCCCGAAGTAAAGCAGAAAGTAGTAGTAAAGAGTCCCCCCGGAAGAGGAGGAGAAATTGTTTTAGTGCCCACACCAATCTACGCAGTAGATGATTGGCGCTCTAAGTGCAAAAGTATTTCGAACCCGACCTCACCCACCATAAAAAAAGGTATTAACTTAATTTAGCTACTTTATTTTATTTATTATACTGTCTTTTTTTAATTTCTTGATAAAGAAATATTGTTTCAGTTTTTTGAAATCTCAGATTTATTTTCCGTACGCATAAAAAATTTGCCATATGTACAGGGTTGCCCATATTCGACGGACCCGACGGATTTCGATGACTCTTTGGGCCCATTCAAATCGACGAGGCTTGTCCGCAGGCAACAATCTTTGCGTCAATTGAATCTTATACGGGAATAAAATCAATGCGGATAATTCGTTGTAAAGTGGTCCGGGCAATGCCCAACTGCTGAGCACGGCGATTTTGGGATGTACTTGGCGACGTCTCAACACTGGGCCGTACAAGAGCAAAATTCTCATCCGATCGCCTTGGTCGGTTTTGATTTGGCCTCTTTGGATTAGAAAGAGCATCACCAGTCGAAAACCTTTCGGAGAAACGTTTAATGGTGTTCTTAGAAGGCACACTTTTCACATTATTTAATTTTTTATACGCACGTTGAGTTTTCGCAATTGACTTCTTTTGTTGAATGTAAATTTCAACAATTTGGGAGCGTTCGCGTGGCGTGTACTGTTCCATGGTAAAAATCTGCTTGGACTGACGCTTCCAATGCGGTATGTCATTCAGCGATCTGACGTCTCTGTCAAAAGATATAGGGTTGCCAGATGGGTCCGTCGAATATGGGCAACCCTGTACTTCTATTACTTTTCATGGCATTCATTTAATTTAGCTGCAACAACCATTCCACCGCTGTTCCATTTTCGCCAAAGTAAGTCGTGATACTGAATTTCAAAATTGTTGGGTGTATTTATTTTTTCATACTTACCCAACTGAGGCGGTAAATCTAAATTTAAATTCTTGTCTAGTGGCATAACTGGAAATTACTGGAATAAAGAACTGCCTGTTGATCGTAACAATTCGTTCACGCATAACGGAGAACTTGACGGCAAGACGATGCCACCCAATGAGTACTCGTAATAAGTTAAAAAAGAATTTCTTCAAAATTCTAACAAGGCAACTAACTTACTTTTGATTTTTTTTTTAGAAGAGAATTTACACGAAAGGTCGTTTAATAAATATTTGATAGAGTAGTAAAAAAATGGGAACACTTTTAAATTCTTTGCTGTTTACGAAACTTTCACCATTTAAATATATGTACAAAATATGTACTTAGACTTAGTGAAAACCTCAATTTAATTAGTTTTTCATGCGTCAATGCTAAAGTTAGAAGAGAAAAATAAATAGAATTTAAAAAGGTATTTTCATTGAAATCAGTCAACAGAAAGAATGTGGGTCAAAAGCATATTCATACATACCTACATACATACACACATACATCGCTACATATATATGTATGAGTGCGAACGAACGGACCTGCACAAAACGAAAATTATTAAGAAAAGAAGTCAGCGCGCGACAGAAAGGGATATTACGCACAGAAGGCAGTGAACGGTAAGTACTGATAAGTGATAAGTGGACGCTAATCGATGACGTTGCGTCAATTGAGACGCTGGTAGAACCGTTAAGCAGTGACGAGGTGAGCACGACTGCAAACACATAAATATGCGAGTATTTGAAAACTGGAGCAGTGAAACAGCTTCTGGCAAGGCGCACACTGCAACATTGTTGTTGACAGCACGAGCTGCGGCAATTAGCGCCTTCTGGCCAATAGCTGTGTGTGCTACTGGTACGTATGTACATATGTGTGTATATACCGTAAATGATAATTGGTATGGCATGGCGGCCATGTGATGATTGTTCTAGATACAAGTAGCTCTGAGATGTGCAGAAGTCGTTGCTCCGGATGTATAAGTATGCACTTATGTGTGTGTTTGTATGTATGTATGTGTGCATAGATATTTATCGGTGGTTCTTCTTAGCCAGATATTCTACTCAACGATTTACTGATTAAAAGTGGAGACTGAGCAGTGCAAATGTATTTGTATTATTTAAAAGTGTGCGTTGAAAAGTTGAAAGGGTGATCGAAAGAACGGTTGCCTTTGCCTATTCGGACAGTTGAATTTTGACACTCACCCCGAGCGGTATAATCAGCGAGTGTAGTTTAGTTAATACGAAGAGTTCAAGAAATCTGCATAATGCGGAGTTTGTGGTGCGCGTAAACATTTTTTTCGACCAGGAATCATTTACAAACAAAATAAGAAAAAAAACAAATAAAAAACAAAAAAGTTTTTTTTTGAAATTTTTACATCATCTGTGTAGCGAGAAATATCAAAGAAAAGCTCACCATGACCCGTCAAACGTGTAAAGTCAGTGAGCAATTCAAGCCTTCCGGCGTGTGCCTCATCTGCCTGATGGCCATAATTTTTGTATTTACCATCACCGCCTTCGCCTTCACACAAGTGCTGGAGGACATAAGGAGCGCTAGCGCTATACGCCTCGCACAGGAAGCTGACAATGAAGTGGATGCTAAGGTGGTGCAAATAATAATGAACGATGACACAAACTCAGTAAACGAAGAGACGGCGAAGAAGTTTCTGCTCGTAAATGTGGAGCACCAAAATGATACAGAAAAGCTGTTAACAAAAACAATACAACAGCAACTGTTGTATCGAAACAAACGCGACGATGTGAGCAATATTGAAGACAATCAAAGTAGCAACAATCACACAACCGCTAATCGAGGCTATTACGAAGAACAAAGACCAGTCGTAGTGCACGCGGAAAGTCTGCCCACGCTCGGACGTCGTCAAGATGATTTTGGCGCACCGCCAATTGCTTTTCGGGATTCCTACTATGAACAACCTGTTGCGGAGTATGAAGAGGAAGAGCCGGTACAGAACCCATCGGCAGGTGGTGGTGAAGTAGGTGCTGAGCGATATCCTTATGAACAGAGGCAACCACCTGCTTACTACGATGATGATGATGATGATGATGAGCGCACTGGAGGCGATATTGCAAATGTGGATGAAGGACGTGCTGCACAAAATTCCGGTTATGACTCTTATTACAGGCAGTGGCAATATGCGACACCAGCGCCAGCGGCAATGCAGCGACCAAATGGCGGCTGGGAGGTTGGCGATAATCGAAAATTACAGAACGGCGACCGGTAAGTGGGTAGAAATAAGAGTGATAGGAATAGGAATGGCGCACGCAAAATAAAAAGTGGAGCTGCGGGCATCAAGCTGAATACTCTGAGATTTTTAGAGTAGCTGAAATCGAAAGGATTTATAATTGTATAAATATATATATGTATAATTGGCGCATACCTCCTTTTTTGGGTGTTTGGCCGAGCTCCTGCTCCTATTTGTGGCGTGCGTCTTGATGTTGTTCCACAAATGGGGGGACTTATAGTTTTAAGTCGACTCCGAGAGGCAGGTTGTTTTTATGAGGAGCTTTTTTATGGCAGAAATACACTCGGAGGCTTGTCATTGCCTACCGAGGCGCGACCACTATTAGAAAAAACTTTTTTGTAATTTTGATCTTTCACCGAGAATCGAACCTCCATTCTCTCTGAATTCCGAATGATAGTCACGCATTAACCCATTCGGCTACGGCAGCCGCCGTAATTAGCGCACAAAAAAACTGAACTTAACTCATAATAATTTGCAATTCGATCATAGTCTCTAGACCTTAAAGGGTTAACCCCCATTTTACTCAAAGTTGTTTATTTTTCTCAAATTTGTATTGTAAGATTCAGGTTATAATTTAAGCGTAGATTGAAACCTTTTGCGCCTTAGGTTTTTTAGAAAAGTTACCCCACCCAAAACCACGTTTTCTCAAAACAATGACATGTTGGACACTTTGGGATTCCAGGATCAAATTGAACGCTCAAAAGTACATCGAAAACTAGTACCAAAGAAGAAATGAAATGTTCAGTTAACTTAAGTTTGTATGAACAGTATCGTTTTTGTTAGCAGCTTGGCGATATCCATATTTTAATATGCCAAGATACTTGAGACAGACAGCGGTGAAAACACGTATCAAATCAATGTCGGGGTTCCCACAGAGTCTGTCCTTGGTTCAATATTTGGAATATAATGTACGGGGGGTTTTCAAACTAAAACTACCAGAGGGTGCTACTATCGTAGACTATGTGGATGGTTTGCGCTTGTAGCTACGGATAGACACATAGATCAGCTGGAAGCAAAACGCAAAGGTGAAGCTATGGTAGGCAAAGGCCGGATTGGAATTGGCAGCCCAAAAAATCGAGGCGGTACTTATCAGTGCGCGGAGAAAAAAGTTGGAAATAAAACTACGTAGCGGCACCCATTGACATACTTTCTGAGGAGTCGATGAAGTATCTTGGCGTGATAATTAGCAGGTGACTTAGCTACAGGCAGCACTTATCTGCGGTAAGTGCAAGAGCTGATGGCATCAATGCTGCTTAATATTGACGGACCGCAAGGCAGCAGAAAACGTATATATCTTATCGACGGTTGTAGACTCCGTAGCATTTTATTCTGCCCTTAATGGGACGGAGCTAAAACGCACATCATACAACACGCAGCAATGTGATCATCTCAGAGAGGAGCGCCTAATGTTTGAAGCACTTATGGGTGGACGGATAATTTAAGCATCTTAAGTTAGAAATTTTGCAGCAATGATAGTGTTATATATGCCTTCAATATACGCACGTGGCAACGCAACATGCAGCTTCCGACTGGAGGTGGATTGCTTACGAACTGACGATAAGTCACAGATGCATGAGATCACGACATATCGGTAATACCTACGAAATATTTTTCGATGTTCCATTTGCTACTTATGAACACAGTGGATGCAATGGATACTATCGATAGTGTATAACTTCCAAACGCCCATGTGAGGGAAACCTGAACACAGAGACCTGTTGTGTCAATGGACATAAACGCGGTTCCTCCTTGATGAATTGTTATCACGATCCTTGTGTGGAATTCAGCCGAGGATAGTTATAGTGTTAGTGGCCACATACCACAGGTGTTCTGATGTTTTGATTTTAACCTCCTTAAAAAAAAATTGAAAAAAAGTTAAGCTTAGTTAAGTTAAATAAAGTTAAGATATCCTGAGCTAAGTTAAGTTAAGTTAAGTTAGGTTAAGTTAAGTTAAGTTAAGTTAAGTTAAGTTAAGTTAAGTTAAGTTAAGTTAAGTTAAGTTAAGTTAAGTTAAGTTAAGTTAAGTTAAGTTAAGTTAAGTTAAGTTAAGTTAAGTTAAGTTAAGTTAAGTTAAGTTAAGTTAAGTTAAGTTAAGTTAAGTTAAGTTAAGTTAAGTTAAGTTAAGTTAAGTTAAGTTAAGTTAAGTTACAGTTAAGTTAAGTTAAGTTAAGTTAAGTTAAGTTAAGTTAAGTTAAGTTAAGTTAAGTTGCAGTTAAGTTAAGTTAAGTTAAGTTAGGTTAAGTTAAGTTAAGTTAAGTTAAGTTAAGTTAGGTTAAGTTAAGTTAAGTTAAGTTAAGTTAAGTTAAGTTAAGTTAAGTTAAGTTAAGTTAAGTTAAGTTAAGTTAAGTTAAGTTAAGTTAAGTTAAGTTAAGTTAAGTTAAGTTAAGTTAAGTTAGGTTAAGTTAAGTTACAGTTAAGTTAAGTTAAGTTAGGTTAAGTTAAGTTAAGTTAAGTTAAGTTAAGTTAAGTTAAGTTAAGTTAAGTTAAGTTAAGTTAAGTTAAGTTAAGTTAAGTTAAGTTAAGTTAAGTTAAGTTAAGTTAAGTTAAGTTAAGTTAAGTTAAGTTAAGTTAAGTTAAGTTAAGTTAAGCTAAGTTCACTTGAGTCTAAACCAACAGTAGCTAAAGTTTGTTTTGACTACTTTTTTGTGTGCAATTTTATCACATCCATTTTGCACTATGACCCGACTACTTCATAATCAGATATGAGCAACACCAGCAGTAATAGCATTAATAAACCAGCAACATAGTGTTGCAAGCATAACAAATTTGCGGCTACGAAGATATGTCGCTGTGCTGTGTTAGTTGTAAAAAGAACTGCTGCAGTTTTAGTACACACTGTGTGGTTGTTGCTTTTATTGTCCAAAATTGCAGTTGCTGCAGCTTTTATGTATTTGTAAACACACGCATTTATGATATGATGATGCGTTTTAAAGCAATTAGCAGCTGGCAGCTCCTTTGTGGCAACAAATTTTCACCTACACTATGTTGCGACAATTGTGGCATGGAGTATATGACATACGGTATATACTTGTATATACATATGTGTGTGTAGCTATAAAATTGTATGCATGTGGTTGCGTGCGTTTTGCCACATGTTGGCAACTGTGCAGTCTTTCAAGCTTTCAGTTTAAGCAACAATGCAAACTAATTTCAGCTGCACGCACTTACAAACACGCACATGTTGTTGTTACAGTTGTTTCCTTTATTGGTGTTTCTCACCTATAACGCCTTCTCTACTTCTCTTAGAAACACACAATCCTATGTATTTCCACTAATCTGCACGCTTCTGATACAATGTTGATGGTGCGTGCAGTTACCACCTGAATGTCTGCGCCCTACGACCTTTTGCTGGTGCTGCTGTTATTTTTGTTGTCGTTAATGTTGCTATTCTTTGATATTCCTCTAGCTCCATTTGGTTGTCCATCAAAAAGGTAAACAAATAAAAACGTGTGTACAAGCATTTGCTGCTACTTTGTTGCGACCAAAAATTTATGATGTACTTACTTTACATATACGAGTATGTTGCATGCCCTAGGTGGCATGTTGCTTGTTGCAATATTATCTTCCCTCCCTTGTGGTGGATGTATGCGTGTGTGAGGGTATGCGCATTAAATTTTATTTCCTAAACTTTTTGAAGTCAGTGAGTCCTTAGAGAAACCAAGCAGGACTGGTGATTCAATTTCTAGTTGTCAATTAGTCCAGTTTTGTGGAGTATCCATCTTTCGGTAGTGACTAGATTTTCTTTATGGTATGTGCACTAGGGCGGGTCGATTTAAAAATCGCTCATTCCTCTGTGAAAATCGTATTCTAGGGATCAAAATAAGAAACTTTGCCGAAGCAACCATACCTCTAAAACGAATTCTGATGTCCCCCAATTTGGGTCGAAACAAAAATCCCATTTTGACCCATTTAGAGTGCTCCAATCGAGTCCAAATGTATGCCGACCTCCACTAACTTTGGACGGCCGTTCCACCCATGCCAGTGTCACACCCCCTGGAACTCCCCTGGGCGGTTCCCCATACAATCATTTCAAAATATCACCATTTTTGGCCTTTACGTGAGAAAAGAAACTAAAAAGTTCGACCTAAATTGGGGGACATTAGAGTTCGTTTTAGAGGTATGGTTCCTTCGGCAAAGTTTCTTATTTTGATCCCTAGAATATGATTTTCACAGAGCAATGGGCGATTTTTTTGCCTCCCCACAAATCGACCCGGCCTAATGTGCACATACGAAATTGTATTTTGACTTCATTCCTGGAATGATTGTTCCGAGTGCACAATAGTACTGGTGACTGAGTTTATATTCAAAAAGTGTGGACGGGGCTTAAGAGTTGCCTTTTAAAAGTTTTTTTCTTTCTTTCGTTTTCCAGTTGAATTACATTACTAAAACCTACCAATCAGTGAAATCTTCTTAATACCAAAATCTTTTTTCCGCCTGCCATTTTTTAAAGTTGAAGAAAAAATAGTAGTTCGAGGCATCCGAGTGAGCCAAGTCTGGAGAATAGGTGGCGTGTAAAACGAGTTGGAACACTATTTTCATTAATTTTGAGACCACAACTGCTGGGGCGTATGCTGGTGTGTTGTCGTGATGGAAGAGGACAATAACTCGGCTTCTTTGATACAAACGAATGCCAAACACAAGCAAAAAGTCGGATCTGGCTGAAACTTGTTGTATGTTCTTGCAAGAGATACTACCAGTATTACAAACTCTTTGACTTTTGGTTCAAAGTTTCATCAAAACTGTATCGTTAAACAATTTCATGCGTTCTTGAATCAGTTTTGCTGTGTTAACTTGGTAACACGCATAATTATGTGAAGCTGAAACCAAAGCATAGAAAAAGAACATTGAAAGCCAAATATCCACTGTAAGTTCGCGTTATTTCCCTAACAAAACTTTTCCACCAATTTTATTTAATTTCTCCTTAGATTAGATTAGGTTGATTTAAGGGTTGCACTTCGACCTCATGGTCTTTCGGGCCCATTACTCATCACAGTACCTCATCCATACACAGTTCCCATATTAAGCCCAAGATAGAGCTGGATTGGACTGCGCGTGAGTTTGTGCCTTTCTTCTGGCTGCAATTGGCAAAGATATCTCAACCTTCTCCGCGTTGCATTCAAGGAAAAGGTGTATTGGATATATTCTTCGCAGAAACAACAACCTTTTAAAAACACAACAAAACTTTATTTTGTGCGAGGCAACTTAATAACACAAAACAAATAAACAAAACCAACAAAAAGCGGAAAAATTAAATGTTTGTGAAAATTCACTGATCGGCTTGGTAATATTGCGATTTGTGACAAAAGAAACACACTAATGAAAACGAAGTGCCACGTATTAAATTCTGCAGGTTTTATGCGTTCGTTCGTTCGTTTCGTTGATGCAACACCTCATTCCGATGATCATCCTTAATCACATGTGCATATTGCCACGCCTAATTTTAGACTAATTCAAATTATGCTGAAATTAACTATCTCACTTGGCTAAGATGCAGGATGTCCCTTGCAAATCGGAGCATTCTGCGCGAGGTTATTACATTACATACGCCTTTCGCGACTTTATTTTACAACTTTTACTATAGATTGCAAGATGTATAGATATTGCGCTCTTCCTCACATACCTATTCGACCCAATTTACCCAACACCTTTGGTTTACCATTAGATAATCTCAATAACAACACTTAGTGTTCTTCTTGTAAATTATTCACCTTCATTAAAGTGCAAAGTCTCATAAACTTCTCGGTTAACTTCCCTTTCGAACACTCAAATGGCCATCTCAACTAAAGTTGTCATGGTCCAATTTACAAGCTTCACAATTATAATTTTATTATTCAATTTTAGATAATTAGAATCAGACAAATTGCATTTCGCATAGAACTATTTATTTATTATATATCAAGTAATTTAGCTGTCACATAAAAGCTTTCACCAATACAGTCGCACCATCAGTTTTTATTGCATTCAACCGACATCAATTAATATGTGCATCTATGAGTGGGAAAGTACATTCAGTAACTGCGTAATTCAGTATAATTAACTACAAATTAAATTGCCTCAATACATACACACACATGCACACACACACACACGCACATATACGCACACATGTAGCAAAAAGTATATTAATGCTGATGCACTGGCGAACCAGTCATCAATGACATGACCAATGCATCCTTTTAAAACTGCCCTGCAGGGAAAACTACTACCCAATAGGAAATCAAAGTGACGCCTTTATAGAGAAATTTCAATTGGGGGAAAATATCAAATTTTTTCCTCAGAGCTATAATGACAAATTTTATTTTTAGCTTAAGATTTACACTCCCCAAAAACCGTAGCAGGTTTTGCAAATAATTTCTACATATAACAAATCTTTGGGCCAAAGCATTTCTTTTGCTATGGATTTTGCTCTTAAGAAATTTGATGTAATATTTGTACATCCTAGCATATAAGCGTAGAGTTGTTAATGCTTCAGAATCGCTCACAATTTAGCTGCTTTTCGTTATACAAATTAGATTTTTATATAAAAATTGTGAAGGAAGATTTGTGGCTGGTCAAAATTTGCGTTTCTAGAATTTAAAGACGGCGTTACTTAGGTTGGAAATTCTTTTTATTATTAAAACATTTTTAAATTAAATTTTTTTCTTCATATATAGAAATTTTCTTTTTTTCTTGGGACATATGTGTGCAGTTTCCTAACTGGGAAGAAATAAGCTGACTCAATAAGAAGGTGATAGTAGCGGTCAGATTTGTTTGTGCAAAGTTCGCGGCTTGACGCATGTCATGACTGAATGGTTTGTGTGCGACTAACGTTTGGTAAGACTCGAGTTCGAAACCCACGTTTGCCATGAAACATCAAATGATAGGAAACCCGTTATCCCTTATTTCGATTGTGGAAGATTTTTTTTTCGTGTGTGATAGATGTGGATGGAATGAGTTGAAAAGGACGGAGCTTCCGATTTTCATAGTTGGGTGCCGGAAAGGCCTAGTTTCCAGTCTCTCTTAAAGCTTGCGTTGTCACTTACGGCAAATTGCGGTGTGCCATTTTTTTGTAGTTTTTACCTAGTTTCCAGTTGAATGTTTTCCAATGAAACTTCCTTTATTTCTCATAACAATGAGGCCGTACTGAAAGCGGGAATGGTCGAGATTCGGTTGTCTTCCTGGACGGACCCTCGTGCGAGATGAGATAATTAAGACAGTGCCGACTTGAATATAACTTTTATTCACAATTGTATGTGACCCTCATTTAGAAATAGATTTCGAGCGAGTTTATTGGGATGGCCTTCTAGCTTTTGTAGGTATTTTTTTCTCACCCTTATTCGGAAATTTTTGAGCGCGAACTGGTCTTTTCGTGCAATTCGAGCAACATTTTGAATTTTTTGGACTTTTTGGCCATCACTTCTTTAGAAGTTTTACAATTTTTTTATTCGCAGTGCAAATATCGTAGGAGAATTAAAGAAATGTTGATAAAAAAAATTTACAATTTCGTGTTTAACTGCCGAAATTTTTCAAAAGCTCGAAACTTTCGAACAAACATTTAAACAGTTGAACAAAGAACGAGTTTTGATTGAGTATCGAGTTACGAAACGCGGGTATCTGGAGCTCTAATAGACACTGAAAATACTTTACCTCACTTACCCTACTGTTTATGTGTATGTGTATATGTATATTAGGGCGGGTCGATTTAAAAATCGCTCATTGCTTTGTGAGAATCGTATTCTAGGGATCAAAATAAGAAACATCGGCGAAGGAACCATACATCTAAAACGAATTCTGATGTCCCCCAATTTGTGTACAAAGTGTACAAGTGTACAAAGTGATTTTTTTTTGATAAATTCAAAAATGACTGTCATTTGTAAAGAGTGATTAGATTGGAGGTACTTTTTCCAAGAGGGGGTTTTTGACAGATCTCGCGTAACTAATGTCAAACTAAATACATATTTTTTCGGTATTCCTTGACATTTTATCATGGAAAGACTTACACCGCAACAACGTTTACAAATGTATTACGAAAATTGACGCGCTCCGTCAATAATTTATCTCCCGTCTTGGACCAGTGGATTGGCCACTAAAATCGTGTGATATCACACCTTTTTTTTTGGCGGTGAGTTGGGTAAAAAATGCGCTCGCATACAGTAACCGTCGCTACTACGTGTGTGGTGATTCCACTAAAAACATCTCTCCTCTTCTCTTGGATTTTTCCCTCCACCCCGGGACTGCATCCGCATTGCTTCGAGGAAGAGGGCCAAGACGGCGTCCTAAGAAGGACACTTACTTAGTAACCCTGCGTCCAGGGTCGCCTGTTTTGAGAAACCTCAATGCTCTTCAGCATAAGTTTCCATATCACGCTTCTTTTTTCGGATAATAGCCTCCACGAAATTTGCGACGGTATTCCATTTTACTTCGCCTATCATCTTTTTCTCGATTATTTATATTCAGGTGTAAATACACCAATAGCTCGTTGCAGAGCTGTTCTCTCTATGTTCCTCCTGTCGCATTTAAAGAAATTGTGCTCCCCATCATCATACTTAGTATTTCCGTATATCCAGTTTGGCAGGCTCACTTTTCCCATTCGCCACAAATACTTGTGAAAGGACCCATGTCCGGACAAAAACTGTGTGAGTTAAAGTTAACCTCACCGTTCTTTCTTTCTACCCAGTTCTTTAGATCGGGCATTAGTCTCGCTGTCCATCTACCATACTGTTCAGAGTTCCATCTTGCCTGCCAAAGTGTGAGTGTTTGAATTCTAACATTGGAAAAGCTTGATACTGGGATTCCTGAGATTTTTGCCTCCCTTCTCCATTTGCGCTCTTGGGCTAGAATATATTTTGCATCCGTCTAAGAGAGTCGAGTTTGTCGTATCCATTAAAAGTTTTCGCTTATTATGCGTTGGACCTTCAAGGTTTACCATGAGCTTACTTAAAATGCCGTTCTTTTTTTGTTTTTTTTGGGACAACTAGCAAGTGCAGCACTCTGACATGAATTAAGTCCATTGTACTACACTACACTACTTTTAATTTTCTTTAAATCTACCCGATCTCCGAAGAAGTCTGAATAGATCTTGCCACATCAGTGCTAAAGACCTCAAACCTGTTTCGAGGGAGGGGGGCAGGTGCACAGGAAGTGTTCCGCCGTCTCATCCTCCTCTTCACAAGCTGGGCAGAGTACACTGTCTGAGATGCCCAACCTTTCCATGTGCTTCGCCCACAGAAAGTGGCCCCTCATCTGTCCAACCAGCCGTCTGCACTGCCCTTTGTTTAATGACTGAAGAGTTTGCGACAGTCGATCGGACATGACAGGTAACATCAGTTTAGTCCATCTGCAACCTCTCTGAGCTTGCCAAACTCGCTTGTGGGATTGTGGATGGCCGCAGAAGGGAGTGACAAAACGGGCTCTGGGCCAAAGTAGCCCCCTCAGAGCCCATCTTAGCTAAGGAGTCAGAGGTCTCGTTACCCGCGATACCCATGTGCCTCGGGAGCCATGTTAGCATCAGGATATTATGTCTACCGACATAGTTCAGCCTGGATTTACAGGACTTGACTACCCCCGATGTGGTTGGGGGGCTGTCTAAGACCATAAGCATAGCTTGGCTGTTGGCTGTTGGTGCATACACATATGGATATGTAGATCTGCCTCTCCATCGGTTTTTCACAACAAAGTTCATCGCTTCTTGAACTGCATACACCTCCGCTTGAAACACAGATGCATGCATTCCAAGAGCAAAGTGCAGTTTTGTCAAGCTGGATTCGGCGTAGACCCCAGAGCCGGAGCCATGCTCGGTCCTGGAGCCATCCGAAAAAATGTGAAAACAGTGTTTGCCGGGCTAATTTTCTGAGTTTGACCACAACTGAGCCTCTGGCAGCACTACACTGTATCTCTTTTCAAGTACGACTCTTGATGGCATGGAGTCAAGGGGCATGGAGAGAATCGTTGGATCGACGTCCATGTCGCTTACTTGGTAACTCTTTTGGCAGCATGATTTATATGCACCCAGTAAGTTAGCCTTGTGTCTAATTGCACTCCTAGGTATTTGACCATTCTTTTTGTCGATAAAGTGGCATTGAGTACTTGTATATCTACTTCTTATAGGATACGTCTGTGAGTTAGAAGGATTAGCTCTGTTTTCTCTGTGGCCAGCTTTAATGCATGGTCTTCTAGCCGTGTTTGAACTCGGATCATCGCCTGATTTACCTTCCTTTTAGCTTCGTCAGTGTTTCGAGCGATTATTACGGCTGCACTGTCATCTGCGTATTCGACTAAATGCACGTTTGGACTTTTATTTGTGGAGGTATGTAAAGTCTTTATGCTTTGTGGATAAACCAGCTTCGACTGAGGTATTGGAAGCCAACATTAGTAAAGTTGTTCATGAGATACCGACCGAAGTCTCGCAGCGAGTCATTTTAAATTGGTGTTTACGGATGACCGAATTACGGCGCAGTTGCGGCCAACATTTGAAAGGGATTATCTGTGGAAAATAAATATCATGACTGGTTCTATAATACATAAAAGACGAAAGATTGCCAAACATTCAATTTGAATTTTCGTTGTTTTATTTCAATGATACTCCTAAATTGATCTCCCTTTCCTACTGGGTCATAATGCTTTATGCAAGTATACACTTATGTTTACATATATCCATATGTGTATGTAAGTAAAGCCCCTGACATATGTAGGAAACCCACATATATACATATGTTTGTGTATGTCCAACACCACCACAACACATTTTCGCACATACATTCTCGACACCATTGACAGCGAATTCTGGTTCCTGCAACCTCGGGCATTACAGTAACGGGATTCATACATGTGTACATCCACTATGTATGTATATATGCATATGTATGCATGTGTGCATATTGCCAATTGTAAGCAATAAAGTCAAAATGTTTGAAACGGAAGTGATTGAGAAATTTTAAATCCAATTAAATTTTACTTCGAAATTGACTGAAATTTCCGGACGAATGAAGTTTCCAAACAAAAATTGTGAATAAGCGAATATGCACTACATGCATACATATGTATGCATAAGTATGTATATGTGCGCATTTGTAATATATTGTATTATATTTATTTGCTTGCACGCACACAGACGCGCATTTGCGTGGTTAAATTGAAATTAACATTTATACAAATGAAAACATGCACATATTTGTTTGTATGTGTGTATGTATGTATGTGTGTATAGGTTTATAATTATACATATATTTGCATCTGCACACATACATATGTAAGCGTATATGCATATGTTAATGTGTGCGTGCTGGAATAATCAATGGCATTGCCCGGCATTTCGCACGACCTCTCGGATTGTTGCAGCTGCGCGCTTTCATTGTGTAAGTGTATGCGTTTGTTGTTTTTCTTGCTTTTATTTGTATTATATTTTTTTGTAATACTATAAAAATTGTGCTTTTGTTTTCTGTTGCTATTGTTGTTGTTGTTATTTCAATTATTGCTGTTACTTGCGAATTTATGGCTATCGCTTTTGTTGTAAAAGTGATTGCTTCGAGCAAAAAGTCTCACTGTCACGTTGATTACACATAATTGCAGGCTTTTATTGCAAGCATTGTGGACTGGATGACACACACACACACGCACACACACAAGTGCTTGTGTGCATATTTTTATATCAGCTCACGTCCGAGCATGCGGACTTACATATTTGTTTGTCCTTTGGATGTTCATAAAAGTGCATACACACACGCATACATATCTACTTAAGTAAATGTGCTTGCTCCAGCTGTGCGCTTGCACTCATCATTTTTTATAAATAAATTTGCTGCATATTATTTAAAAAAGCATTATTTGCATTTTTTATTGTTGTTGTTAGTGTTATTGCTGTCTGTAATTTACTTTAGTTAAGTATGTGCAAACTCAAGCAGGCGCCCAACACACACACACACATATGCACACTTGTCAACTGTTTTGCAATTCTCCCGTCGATGTTTCATGCACTTATACACACACATGCAAGTCGGTATTTATTTATTCACTCTTCATTGCAAGCAATGACTTTTTACTTGTAAATTTCCTTAAGTCCGAGTACTTGATGATATCGCAAAATTTTCCGAATCACTGTCTTTTTCGTATTTAAATCAATATTTTGTATGCCAACATTAAAAAAATATGAAATATCTTATAAAAAATATCAGAAAGGACAACCGATTTTGATGAGGCTATGGAGTCCATCGAGAATTTTTCCTGCTTCGGTAATCTCAAGGGAAAGTATGCCATTCGTGCGTGTTTTATCAAGGGCTATGCAAGGGGATGGGCTCTCATGTGCAAGGGGATGGGCTCTCATGTGCCCTCTTTAATATTGTCTTTGAAAAGGTTCTGTTTAAATCGGTTCAATTGCTGGCGTACGCGGACGACATAGACAAAAGCGCATCCTCGCTGCCGAGTTTGAAAGAAGCCTTCGCATGTATTGAGAGAGCAGCAACAGGTATGGGTTTAGAAATAAACAGAAATAAACTGTCAGACACAATGTGGGTCAAGTACTAGAAATCGGTGACTATGGTTTCGAAGTAGAGAAGGAATTTAAATACCATAGAGTAATCATTAATCATGCAGAAATCGGCCGCAGCATCCTTATGGCGAACCGCTGTTATTTTTCGCTATGTCAACACCTTGGCGGTCGCCGTAGCCGAATGGATTGGTCCGTGACTACCATTCGGAATTCAGAGAGAACGTAGATTCAAATCTCCGCGAAACACCAAAATGAAGAAAACGTTTTTTTTCTAATAGCGGTCGCTCCTCGGCAGGCAATGGTAAACCTTCGAGTGTATTTCTGCCATGAAAAAGCTCAATCAAAAGCTCAAAGCACAATCATGATCAACCGATTGAGATGGACATATATTGCGGACTAATACGGATTAGCCACCTCAGCAAATACTCTTTGGTAAATGCCACAGACGAAGAAGAAGGGGCCACCCGCCGCTTAGATGGTTTGACGGTGTAGAAGAAGACGCAGGCTTATTGGGATTTAAGGCATGAAGTCACGAAACCGAGACAAGGCATATGCTACAGCAGGCGAAGACCTGACCAGAATTGTCCAGCCAACATTAAGCATTCGAAAATAGTTGGGTAATTAGACCTGCTCAACTAACCTAATTCAATAAATTACATCTATAGTGTCATAATTTCGAGGCTGTTTGCGTTGAAAGGTTTACTGCTTCAAACAAGTGATTACACTAAGTATACCCAAGCTTTGTTCATGCTGAAATGGGAATTGAGGAATATCGCGGTGGTGAAATATTTGGAAGTAACTCTCGGCGCCCGCCGTAGCGAAATGGGTTGGTGCGTACAATTCGGGAGAGCGTAGGTTCGAATCTCCGTGCATGAAACAGTAAAATGAGAGAAACAATTTCTTCTCACAGCGGTCGCCCCTCCAAAGACAATGACAAACTTCCGAGAATATTTTTGCCTTGAAAAAGCTCCTCATAAAAAACCATTTGCCATTCAGAGTCAGCTTAAAACTATGGTTTTTTTTTTCTGGGATAACGCCCGTGAAGAAGAAACTCTCATAAGCACTCCTATACCGCCATAGTAGTATGCACGTCTTGTAGCCTCATAGTTACACCTACGTACTAACTATCTACCCACTATCTACCACTCTTCCCGCGAAACTACTAAAAAGGTTTTACCCCACGGGGCTGGTTAGCTCAATGCTCCTAAATTATGGTTTACGCTAGCGAAACTCTACGCGTCTCAAGTCGTTGTATGCGCGCAGATTCTCTTCCAGTTATTAACTGATTTCAGCATAAAAATCATAATATTTTCTCCACTTAGAATTTCATAGGTTTCGGGTGCATAGCGTGGGAATTGGAACAAGACGAGTCCAACATCTTCTTCCTTGTCCATGAGGATTGGGCAGTTTGGTGAACTGTCATGACCAAATCTATGTAGATATTTTGTAAATAGCTCGTGCCCTGAAAGGAATTGAGTTTGGTGGGGTATAAGTTCAAGCGTCCATCTACCCTTGGGCGACCTGTTCCATCGGTACTGCCAGCGGACGATAAAGCGACGCCTTTCTGCTTCAACCATTTCTTTAGCCAGAATATCAACTAAGATTAGTCGTGCAATGACGAACGATGCGTCCTCAGATATTGTGCATAATCCCCAGATAGTCCGCAAAGCGCTTTGGCGATAGGCGGCTATTAGTTGCTTTGTGTATTTATTTCTGTTCAGTGCATCAGCGCAGATTTGAACGGCATACAAAAGAACCGAGCTGACTATTGTGCTATATTTTACTTTTTTGCTGTAGCTAGGGCCGCCGTTGTTTAGCATTATTCGTGACAGACAGGACTGCCCACTCTATGCCTGCTTCAGAGCGCGACCATTACCAGCGTAATGTCATCTGCGAATCCAATGACTTTAGTTCTATGATGCATATCCAGTCTTAGAACACCGTCATACATTATTTTCCATAGCAGGGGTCAAAAGTTATCCTGGAGGAACCCCTGCTCATACAATGCATTATTTAATGCTTTTGCCGCTTCTTAACCTCTGTGTACGGTCCGTGAAATAGCTCGTAATTATTTTGATAATATAACTAGGCGACCCTATTTTTGTAAGGTTTTTTAGTGTACACTCATAGCTAGCTGTGTTCAAAGCCTTTCTAACGTCCAGAGTAATATTCTTTTTTCCCGCCGCGCCATCGCTTGCCTTCAATAGCTTCTGTTGCTTAATCTACTACGCATTTGATAGCATCCATTGTTGAGCAGAATTTCTCCAGCGAAAAAAGACAACCTGTCACAAATAATACATACTCCCGACAATTGTTCCTATTGTGTCTAGTAAGCACATCGTAATACTCCGGTTCCCCAGGCTTTTTCTAGCCCTTTGTTTTTTTTTTTTTTTTTTTTTTTGGTATGCGGACCTGTGAGGTGGAATATTTTAAAGATACATATAAACCGACTCATACGTATGCCCGATTCACATGCGATATCCCACGGCTCTTTTTCAACTAAGTTTCGTAGTGCCTACGTACTATGTGTTTATTCACTTCTTTGTCTGCGTTCATTATCATCATGTTTCAGCCTTCGCATAATTGTTGAGGCTACGTTACAACCATAGTTCCACGTTTCTTCAGATGCTACCATATATTATACTAGGCTAGCAGCTGTCATGCTCTCGCCGATATTTGAGCGCCACATGCTTCGCTCCCCATCAAGGGCATCAGGGCGTCATAGTCAGGAGTTTCCAGTATAGGCAAAATGGGGAGTCTGTGTGCTTGTATTTATAAAAACACTGCCTGAAACAGCCATGCCCAGTTAAAAATTGTGTCAGCATGAAATTACAGTTTCCATGTGCTCTCCGGATCCATTTCTGTATGTCGGGGATCATAGTGAAAGTGGTTTTTCCTTTCCCATAATCGTTCCATTTGGTCTGCTCATTTTGCAGAGCGATATCATTGATCCTCTGTTGGGCGACTCTCAGTGAGGCTTTGTTACCATATATCCGCGCGTTTTTTGGTTTTTTGCTGTATTTTTGTATACTGTATGCTGGTATTTTTGTTTCATTCATTTTGCGTTTATATCGAGGGGGATTCTGTGTGCGGTTACCCATGCTGCTTCGTCAGATATGGTCCTGTAGCCTCTAATGATTCTAACATTGCATAATCTGTACACCCGTTTAGCCTGTCTCAAGTAGCTGGGATATTTCACTATGCCGTCCCACACTTCCGCAGCGTAAAACAGGATCGACTTGCAGACGCTTGCTAACAATGCTCTTATTTGTTGTCTTGGTCCACCCACATTGGGCATCAGTCGCGATAAAGCTGTTCAGGATTTGGCAGCTTTCGAGTTTCCGTATTCCAGATGCTTTTTAAAACTGAGTCCTCCGTCGATCATTACCCCTAAATATTTTGTGATATCTGTTGATGTTATATTGTGATCACCAACCTTTATTTCAAGGTTTTCAACTTTTTGTCGAGAGCTTATGAGAACCAGTTCGGCCTTATGGTCTGCTAGTCTTAGCCCATACAATTGTAGCCATTGCTTAATTTTATTGATGGTGTCCTCTACCCTTCTTTCGTGCTGTTCAACGCGTATCACTCCATCATACATAATATTCCACAGAGCCGGGCCTCTGGTTGTTGCCCTTGGGTAAAAGCACAAGTGTTTGCATCTTCCACCTCTGTTAGAGAGTGCTTTCGTTAAGGCAGGCTTGGAATACTACCAGAAATATGTCTGGGCGTTTGGAAATCGCTAATTTCAGGGCTCTATTTGGCACACCATCTGGACCTGGAGCAGAGCTATGCCCGGTAAGGATTGCTAAGTCTCAAACAGTTCGAGGCGTATCGATATGAGCTAAGGAGGAACGTTACATATTTTTATTTGATATAATTTTATCATTGACATATATATGTTCCGTGCACACTGTACTTGTATTGAAATAAAACTTTTACACCTCGTATGTGCGTGGATCAGCCTGCATGAAAAATATTACATACTTTGCGGCGTTGCATGTGCATACATTTATAATTTTATATTTGTGTTTGTGTACTTTATTTATTTTTACGCTCAGTTTAATTTTATGCAAATGCGCTGCAGATTGCACAAGTTACAGAAACAACAAATATTGCAATAAAGTTATAAGTTGGAATAATAATAGCAAAAATGATGATGATATTATTGCGCCAGTGTGATGTGCACTTTGGCCACCGAGTGAAGTAAAATATACCCACACATACCTATATGGTGGTAGTTCGTGTATGTATCTGAGTATGAGTATAAATGTCTATTTAAGTATTATTTCAACGCCTCTGCAGCACTCAACAAATTCCCATTGAACTGTCATTATCCTTGCCAAGCATAAAATACATTCTGCGGCTTTGCTGCCTTCAAGTTGCCAAGGACGGCAACTTTATCCTTTTGCTGCGCTGCTGATCAACTCGACACTGAGCTGACACTGAATGCAAAATAATGAGCTGTGCAATTGCCAACAGTGCAACTGTTGCAGTTGGTGTATGTGCGGCATGTTGCAGGTTTCTTATTCTTATTTATGAAATGTGCTTGAAATGAAATTTTGACTGACAGGATCAAGTGAGAGAGAGAGAGTGCAGGTTTGTGCTTGGAATTTCACTTTACCAATTTCTGATTTATACATGAATATTATAACAGAAGTTTGTTGATGTGTATGTGTGTGAATGTAAGCATATATGGGTATGTATGAAGCATGCCTTTATTGAGTTTGTTTATTTATTTGTTGCTGTATTACGCTACGGGATTTAGTAATCCTTTCGTAAGGATATTTTAATTAATTCTGATTTGTTTTGGATACATAGAATTCACATTTGGTATTTGTATATTTATGTATTTGTACTATCTGATAGTTTTATGTGAGCTGCTGCAAATAAATTATGGTATAAATAAATTCTACTATTGAAACAAATTATTTTTGACTTGAGCATTGATTAAAAACTTAAAGTAATCGAAGTATTCGGACATACAAAATTTAGAGGATTTGAAAAATTTTGAAAATTTTAACTCGGATATGCTTTTAAACTGTTTCAATCACTCGCTGACAGTTAAAACAACAATGCAATAGATAAGTTTTTCCTATTCTGAAGAAATTTTTTGAAATTGACAGCTTTCTTTATTATCTCGATTTCGGGAGCTTCTGAGTATCGCTGAACTCAAATCAGAGTTATATATATTAAGTTTCGAATAAGGCTGTTTTTTGGTGATGTTATCTCCGTATGAGTGCTAGATTAGGTTAGGTTGTAATGGTTGCCCAGAAAGTGGGCCCACTTGGACGAAAGAAGTTTGGTTTATCCTTTGTGATACCATTGCAAGGCGGGGGGAAAAAAGAGGTGAAGGAAAACGATAGGACGAAAAGGAGACGGGTGGGGGGGTTGAGTATTTGTGGACTATGAACGGTGACTAATTTGCGGCTGTGTTAGCCACTTTATGCTGCTGGTGAAGCTCATCAGATTTTTGATATCAAGGCCTGCTATGTCAGCAGGCGCAGAAAAGAAGTGAAAACCAAGATGCTTGAATTTGAAAATGAATTTGAAAAGATCGAGCCAAGGAGCACCAGGAGATTTGGTGGCTCCTAAAACACTCAGGCTAAAGAGCACATTGTATTTAAAGCTCTGGAAAGGGGGTAGATAGCCAAGGAGGGAAGGAGAAAAGTATCAGAGAAAGAGGCAGGAAAGAATAGAGACAGAGATAGAGATAGTTAGTTCTGTGGGAATTTTCCAGATTCTTTGGCAAATCTGTAAATATCCTCCAGTTTTCGAGAACGAATATTACTCATTCTCACGACATCGGAACCCAAAACTCGCAGCCGTACTCTAGCAAAGGCAGGACACTCACAGGGAAAGTGCTCGGTACTATTCGCCTCCTCCCACCCCGACAGACACATTGGGTTCTAAATGATTCCAATGGTGGTCATATGCTGACCCCATGGGTTGTGTCCTGTAATGATGCCGACCATCAACCGAATATATTTCCTTCTAAGTCTTAGTAGAAAGTTTGACAGTTTTCTATTCGGACCTGTCACAAAACACTTTGCAGTTCTGCAGCGTTCTAGACCGGACCATCGCTCTTTATGTAGATTGCCTACATAATCGCTGATCCAATTTATGATTCCTGCTGAACTGATTCCAATTATTGGCTCTGACCCTTGTGGGGGAACCGCGCTGATCCACGGTTGGCCAATTTATCGACAATTTCGTTTTCTTGAACACCGGAGTGCCCTGGAACCCATATAAGTACAAGCCTGGTTTGTCTTGCGACAGAATTAAGCTTCTTCTTACATTCTTGAACAATCTTTGAGGTTTGCTTCGCGTTCTCCAGGGCCTTCAGTGCATCCTGACTGTCACCGAAAACTCCAATCTGTTTCCCGCTCCATCTCCTCTCGATTATCCATTCGGCTACTTTCAGGATCGCAAGATCTTCCGTGTGGAAAACAATTGCCATTTTCCCCATAGCATAATGATACTTATTACTATCGTTTAAGTACCATCCGGCTCCACACCCTATTTCATTCTTGGACCCCTCGGTAAAGAAAATATCAGTCAAACCTCCCTGCATGCATTCTGGATTGCTCCATTGCTCACGCAATGGAAATCTGACATCGAATTTCCTTGCAAATGAAACTGTGGGTATCAGGTTGCCTTTAGGTGCCAAAAACAGTGAATACTGCTCAGATAGCAACTTAAAGATTTCTCTGTGTCCCGAAGTTCCGTCTTTGTGCCAGAAACCATATTTATGGAGTCTACACATTGTTTTTATTGCTTTTTGTTGTATCTTAAGATCAGCTGTTAGTTCTTCTCCTTCTGGAAAGCTGGAAAAAGAAGTAAAATTAATCTGCCTCCGAACGTATTTCTACCATGTAAAAGCTTCTCATAAAAACTTATCTGCCTTTCGGAGGCAGCATAAAATGTAGGTGCTTGCATTCGTGGAAAAACAGCAATACCAAAAATGGACCAAAAATAGGCGAAGGAACATGGCCGAATACCCAAAAAAGGATGTACTCCCTTCCCAACTACTCCCTTCCTTTCTTTTCAGGGCTGTCATGTAATATTATATAATCTAGTCTTAAGTCCGGTTTCCGGTTTCCTAGAAATTTTCTCTTAGGTTTATATAGACAAATTCAAAATGTTATTAATTATTTATTTGTGTATGAGTAAAGTGGTAAACAATATTTGACATTTAAACCTTCAGATTATGCGTGAAATCTAGACATTCTTCACCAAATAATTTGTGACAAGTTGAAAAAAGCTGTATAAGAAAACAAGCTCGATTTGTGGAAGCCACCTAGATCAACACTAAAAAATTAATGCACCACAAAATTTCTATTCAAAAAATTCCGTTTAAATAGTACATCAAAAGATTAGAATGCGTCACGAAAATACACTTGCCGGAAAACTTCAGTAGGGGCTACCGAAAACACAAAAGTTGTCGAACTATTACGCTGTGCTATAAAAGTATGCTACTATGATATACATTTTGCCAAGATTATAAGGCACCTCCTATTTGGTATATTTGTTTTTGTTTGTAAAAACGCCATTCAGATGATTTTTAGATGCCGTAAAATTTATGATTTGGAAAATTTACTGCAAAGAACCTAGCATGAAATAAACTCGAAAACTTAGCGAGTATATATGTAGCAATACACAAATTTTGGACGTAGAAATGAAAATACTAAAATGCTTGAATACATATCCTGTCACAGCCAGCTCATACATTTCCGTTTATATTCAATCGTATTTGAACTCCCCTCCAGCAGGGTGCGCGTTGATGTTTCCTGCACTTTGAAAATGCATCCTGCATCATTTTTCATTTGCAAAGTGTTCAGCGCGAAAATTGGTGTTGAAATAGCGAAAAGTATTGGCGTTTTATTTCAATCGGAATATATTTTGATGACTGGTTTTATATGAATGAACGTATGTGTGTGTGTGTGCGGAATTGACAGGCTGCGTGAAATGCACAAATTACGAAAAAGTAACTGTATGTTTGTTTAAAAAATGCGAAATTTAAAAATTTGTGCGGTGTTTGTGACATTATTTTTGGGAAATTTTTTGATAATGACAACCGACATATAAGTTGGTAAATGTTGGGGTTGACCAACGTTTTCTGATTGTACACAAATAGTTTTGGAATAATTTCCCCAAACATTACAATTGAAAACCTGAATTTTTTTTTTTTTTGATTAATAAAATATAGATACAAAAATGGTTTTTTGAAATTAATAAAAATTAGTAAAAAAAATGTTTTAGAATATTTCCTTTTTCTAAGTACAAAACGTATTAAAAAAAATACGAAAAAATAAGAAAAAGTAAACAAATAGTTTTGGAATAATTTCCCCAAGTACTTCAAACCTGAAATTTGCTTTTTTTTAATTAATAAAATATAGATAAAAAAATGGTTTTTTGCTTTTTGAAAATAATAAAAAATTAGTAAAAAAAATGTTTTAAAATAATTTCCTTTTTTAATTAAAAAACGTATTTAAACAAAAATACAAAAAACAAAAAATATTTCAAAAACAAAAATTTAAAAAAAAGTATTAAAAAGGAACTAAAATAAAACTAAAAATAAAGCGTTTTCCAATAAGAGCTGTTATTTTGATATTCAATCAATGGTTTCGTTGCTTGTGTGGCACGTAGCGCCGTCTTGTTGAAAATAAACGTTGTCCAGATCAATACCATCCAATGCCGGCCATAAAAAATGGTTAATCATCTCTCGATAGCGCAATCCATTCACCGCAACTGTTGCTCCAGCTTCATTTTCGAAAAAGTTAGGTGCAATGACTCCGCCGGACCATAAACCGCACCAAACAGTCACACGTTGAGGATAGAGAGGCTTTTGAACAATAACTCTTGGATTTTCTGAGCCCCAGATCCGACAATTTTGCTAGTTGACGAAGCCACCTAGCTAGAAATGGGCCTCATCACTCAAGATGATTTTTCGATGGAATTCCGCACCATTTTCGTGCATTTCAACGACCCAATCAGTAAAGACACGACGTTGTTGATGATTGGCCGACTTGAGTTCTTGAGTTAACTGGACTTCTATAAGCCTTTAGACCCAAATCTTTATGCAAAATACGGTGTAATGACGTTTGTGGAATGCCTAATTCCAAAGAACGTCGAGGAATGGTCAAACCTGGGTTTTCTTCAACACTTTCGGCTACAACATAAACATTTTCAGTTGTTCTTAAGTGACGCGACCGGATTTTATTCTTCACATCCCGAACTTGTCCCAACAGTCGCGGGAATAAGATTCAAGCATTTTGGTTCTCACTTCTTTTCTGCGCCTGGTGATATAGCAGGTCTTGATATAAAAAATCTGATGAACTTCATCAGCAGCATAACACGGCTAACACAACCGCAAATTACTCTCAGTTCATAGTCCACAAACACTCAACCCTCCCCACCCCTCTCCTTTTCGTCCTATCGTTGTTTTTTCCTTCACCTCTTTTTCCCCTCTTGCAGTGGTATCACAAAGGATGAACCAAACTTCTTTCGTCCAAGTAAGCCCACTCTCTGGGCAACCATTACTACCTAACTTTACCTAACCTTGCATGGCATGAGTCAGCCGATATATCGACCTCTTCATCAATTTCCCTAATTGTGATTCGACGATTCTCCATAACAATTTTCTTCACTTTCTTAACATTTTCAGCGTTTGTTGATGTGCTGAGGAGTCCAGAGCGGGCGTCATCATTCACATCTTCTTGATCTTATGTGAGAAGCTTGTACCACTTGTAAAAACTTTTTGACTCGGAGTACCCCACCGCATGCTACTGTCAATATTTCAAGTGTTTTTGAGCATTTAATCCCATTTTTGAAGTGAAACTTAAGGCGTCGATAGACGCGCGAGAATGGAGAGAAAAATTTCAAGGCCATGCAACGTTTTGGTAATGTTCGTTCCGCGAGAGAGAAAAAAGATATAACGTAGAGGAAAGGAGAGAGAGTGTATCTTAGATACACTTTAGGCTATTTTTCCTTATGGTTGCTAATTTCTAGTGAGAAATAACACTGCCTACTTTTTGGCGTTACATTTCCTTGGTGCCTACTATTTGGGGTGTTTTTTGGTCCCAATTTTTTTGGCGTTTTTTTTTATGCTTACTTTTTGGCGCTTATTTCTGTGCTATCCACTCCGGCGTCGTATTTATTGGTATTGCCTTGCGGTAATTTACGCCGTTGCTGCGGTCCTGAAATCGTTGCGTTTGTGCGGGTGATAAACGCTCGGAGTAGTGCGCGTTGTTGCCTCGGTTTGCGTCCGGCGTTTACCTACACCGGTCGACCCTTCTCCGTTTTTTGTAAATTTTGTCTATTTGTATTCTCTGCAAATGCTGTGAATTTATTTAGATATATATTCTTTCTCTCTCTCTCTCTTTCTCTCATTCTCTCTCGGGTCTCTCCCTCTTTCTTTGTCTACCTTGTAAGTTTCACTTCTGTTAGTGTACTACGCTACACGCATTTTTTCTTTTTTTACACAAAATTTTATGTAACTTCTTCGATCCATTTTTTTCGATAGTAGAAACACGTGTCTTATTTATGCCTCACGAGAACATATCTTCGAGACGAGTGTATTAACATAAAAAAAAGTAATAATCGAAAGTCGAATGTCCGTAGCCTGCAAAATTTGAAAATTCGCATTATTTTTTGAACACACCTCGTATGTATATCATTAGTAAGCATTACCCAAAAAATAATTTAATTAAAAATGCGGAAGTTAAAAAAGTTTGCTGGTCATTAGTACTAAGACGCTTTGTGAGCAAAATTAAAACAAACGCGCGCACACACACACATACACCCTACGAAAGACAAGTAAAACTACCGTTTGCTTCGTTTATTTCGCCTACGCTTTTTGTTACTTTTTCTTTAAGTCGTCACGTTTGCCCAACTTTCCCAAAACTTTTGCGTTAGTTTGCGCTCTCTTTAAACATTCGTTCGTTTTCAAGTAATTTCCTTGAATTACTGCTGGCAGCAATCAACGTGTGTGTGTCAACGCACAAAAGCAACGGGTAATGATTTAGTAAATTTACTTCAAAGCCAACGCTGTCTACATAATTTTCATTGTTCACAAAACCTCGCATCCCCTGTTTTCTACTATTTTCTTATTTTTTGTGTCGCACTTTTTCCGCCGACTTGGTTTGTTCATTGATTTTTTTTATTTTTATTTTAGCTGCAGCTTGATTTTTCCTTCAATAAATTGGCGTGCTATTTGCCATTCCTCGCTGTTTTTACCGCTGTTTGCTTCTACGGCTGCATGCGACGTGCATCAAATTTCGTGCTCTCTGATGCCAAAATGTTGCAAGAGATTTTCTGCACATTTCTACGTTAGTGTTCAAATTGTTTTCCGTTGACATTGTTTTTCTTTGCATTTTTATCTTTTTCTTCTAATTTTGGTTTTTTCTTTTATTCCTTTTTCTTTTTCTTTTTCTTTTTCTTTTCCTTTTCCTTTTCTTTTTATTTTTTTCTTTTTCCGATTTCTTTGTTTTTTCTTCAACTTTCGTCAACATCCTTTAGCGCATTTTGACTTCTTGGCCGCTGGTGTGGCGCGGCTTGGCTTGCCATACTGCAAGTTACAAGGTTGCCATTTGCAAACTTTTTACTCTTTTGAATTTCTCATTTTCTAAATTTTTTCTTCTTCTACCTTTCATTTTTATTGTTGTAATGCAAAAGCCGTATGCAAAGCGTGCCTGCTTTGTGCTTTAAACCTCACGTGTCGACGACAAAAATCAATTTCAGGCAGAGAACTTGAAACTTTCGCGTAAGTGGGTGCTACAAACAAAAATCAACAGCAAAGGTATTAAGGCATAAAGTAGACTTTTTGAATATCTTGAAGGGGTGAATAGAAAATCCTTGATTTTATAAATTTTTATGACTAGGTACATACATATATTTGGGCAGTTTTCGTGCTTTCTGCAAAAGTTATTCTGCCACTTGAAAAAGCTGGGGATTATATCTGCTTGAAATGTGTGGATAGGAGAGTAAGAAAGTAAAAGTGAAATTTGACTTTGTAGTAAGTTTTTTTAACCGGTGATAGGGTTTTACGGAGATATTTTTATTTAAAACAAACTTTGCATTTACAGTCAATTTTCAAATAATGAATGTTTCTCCCGAAAAACGTGTGCTTATTCCGAACCGATACAAAATCTTCTTAGTTAGCGCGGGAGGGAACTCTGAATGCAGAACAGCTGCCCAAATTATATTAAAAAACAGTGTCGCTACAACGACTAGTGGATACCGGCCAGCTTAGCTGCCCAACAATCTCTTTTCCCGTGATGCTTGCGCTATCATGAACAAATGAAAGTGAACTAAACCTCGCAAAGATTGTCCCAAGGGAGCAATTGATGACCGATCGTTGACAAAGTTACCGTTTTGTTAACAGTTTTATACAGCTGATGAAGTTCATCAGGTGGAAAATATCAAAGTCTGCTATATCAGCAGGCGTAGCAAAGAAATGAGAGCCGAAATGCCTAAATCCTAGCCCTGTGAAAGCAGTATAGCTGAGGAGGAGGTGCTGAGATGATTCTACTCGTCTTCCATTCAGCTGACGCTAAAAGGACTCGAAGTAATGTCGAGTTGTACAGCATGCATATTTCGCCAACAGTGTCTTGTAAGGGCACCAAAAAAGTTCAAAAGGTAAGGCTTTATAAATCTTAGAAGATCCCGCGAGCACCTACGAACCACACGTGAGCGAAAGGATCTCGCGATCTTTGAAGTTCGTTTACTTGTGCAGCGTTCGATGAGTTGATGCGAAGCCTATCCTTCCATGAGCAGACCGCAGGTAATCAAAGGGATACAAATTTTCTTCATTCGCGAGAAAACAACATCACAGGTACCCTGTCTATCCGGTGCATCCGCCTTGCTGCTTCCTGCAATCTTACTGTGGTCAGTGCACCCAGATGAGTCTTATATGAAAGAATGCGGATATGATCGAAAGTGAAGTCAAACATTCCGTTGGAATAGATATTTACTTCCGTGTCAGTTTTTTAAACAAGTGAACAGCCAAGTCTTGCAAAAGACCCACGAAAGGAGAATCAACACTACTATCTTTTTATCGATTTTAAAGCTGTATTCGGCAGCATGCAAAGGAGTTGGCTATATGCCGCGATATCTGAATTTAGTGTCCCTGCAAAACTGATAAGGCTATGCAAAATGACGTTGTCTAATACCAGCAGCGCCGTCAGGATTGGGAGCGATCTCTCCGACTTGTTTGATGGTTTGGTGGACGAGGTTTCAAACAGGATGACTCGCTATCGTGTGACTTTTGAAAATCCAACGGAGAATCTCTCTTGCCAACAAGTGCAACTTTGGACATGAAGGCAATTGAGTAGTAGAAGTCCTCTCTCGACGAATAAAACTCAACACTCTCACTCAACAAGGCTCGCATTATGCTCGTCCTACAGTATGGCGTAGAAGTTTGAACGTTGACAATATCCCATGAGGCGTCCCTTGGAGTGTTTGAGAGAAAGATTCTGCGGAAGGTTTTTGGACCTTCACCCGTTGGCAACGGCGAGTATCGGAGGCGATGGAACAATGAGCTCTATGGGCTTTACGACGACATAGACATAGCGCGTGCGAATAAATTTCCAGCAGCTTCGTTGGCTGGGCTATATCGCCCGAATGAATACAAACGATGCGGTGTTTTTGTTTTTTTTTGGAATACTTTTTAATAGATGATACTACATAATTAAGTCTCAACCGCGTCCTCCGTTTTGTCAGAGTGTCTCCTGTACGGTACTTGAAAATGGGAAATGGAAAATTATCAGTTGAGAGTTCATTTCAAAAAAATTTTACAACCCATATTAAAGTGCTATTACTGTGAATGATTCGCAAAAACAATTGAGATTATAATACAAATAGGTATGAGCTGAATTTTCATGTGCAGAATATTTTAAAATCTTATTGAGTTATTTATAAAAATTGTTAAAGAAAATCAACAAAAAATAAAAAGTAAAATAAAATAAAAATATAGAAATAAAAAACGCATTAAAATAAATTTAAATTATGATGTGAGGTTGTTTCGAAATTAGTCTTCAGTGGTGACAAAGGAAATTATTAAAATGCAAGCACTAATTCAGATCAACTGGCAAAACTTCGCCTAAATTTTTAACTTGCCACAGTCTTAATTTACAGTTCGTTGAAAACACAACTAAAAGTAGTTTGTTCTCATGAAATCTTTTATATAAACTGTAATCAAAATAGTCGTTAAAAACACTACGTATACACTGAGTGTATAATCAATGTGAGTAGCTAAGATTTTTTTTTTATTTCATATGCAACTTTTTCACCGAATAAATAAATTTAAAATATTTTTCGATGTTTCTCAACTAGTGAACATCACACGCATACGACTCTATAAGTACAACATCTCACAATGCAAGTGTGGGAGTCGATTGCTGTGGGAGAGATCAGAGCAGTTTACAGCGAATGTCATACGCATCGCTTGCAGTTACTATGCAAGTGTGAGTTGACTACTGTGAGAGCAACCAGTGTAGTTAAAAGCGAAGAAGAACGAAGTGTGAAGCTCACCTTCGTACAATTAGAATTTCTAACTGGGAGTTTTGTAGCAAATGGTCATACGCATTCGTCTGCAGTTGCTATGATTGAGAGTGTGAGTCGTCTGCTGTAAGAGTGATCAGAGCAGTTAACAGCGAAAAGGAACGAAGTGTGAAGCTCACCTTCATCCAATTAGAAATTCAAAATGGGAGTTCTGTTGTAACTGGACGATCCTAAGTCCAGATTTTTTGGCTCAGTTAAAAATTCTGTGTATACAGTTTTTTCTCTCTGAACAAAGCTAGGAAAGTAAAGGGTCTAGATACTGTTTTAAATTAAAAACATGCAAAACTTTAGATTCTTTCAGGTTTTACTATTTTTATATAAAGTGAAAAATGACATAATTTAAATGTCCTTCATGAGCTCGTCTACAGATAAAATCCCCCAAAGTATTCAATTCATGAATGCTTAATTGTTCAGTACGTGCAGATACCGATGTTGAAGGTAGCTCAGCTATACTGTGCGCTACACCACCAATTTTCTCAACAGAACGTCCAGGTTTTGGTCTGCCAGCCTTTCTCTATTATCAACAGAATTAGTTTCTTAAAATTTTTTAATTAATCTTTGAATTGTCGATTCATGCGGACTATTATTTCCACCAAAAAATTACGAATTTTGCCATTAACCATTTTCATATTAGGTTTCAATAATTTTAACGTCTTGTTCTGTCGTGTAAAATTATACAACCATGACATAAAAAAGGCATCGTCTAGGAATTATTCATTACTGACATCTAGGCGTCCCTTTTGAAATACTCTTTATATAGATATTAAAAAAAAATTTGTCATACAGTAAAATGTTTATGGAAATATTCTAAGTACTTCAAAAAAGATTGCTTACCTCTTTTCCATCCAAATGACACGACAAATGCAACACTGATAGGCTTAAACCATTTTTTTCTGTCGATTTGTGTCGCATATCTAACTTTTTAGGGATTTATTGGGTTCGTATGGTTTTTCTACGACACAAAAACTCCCTAAGTTACCTGAAAATGAAAAACTTGAAACTATTATTAATTCCTATTGCTTTCATACGAAGTGAAGTCAAAGTCCCTAACTAGTATCCATATCACTAGCGTGCTTACCACACAAACAAACAATCCGTAATATCAACATCCACATTGAACCACAAAGCTTCTCGGGTTAATACAATTTTCACACATAAGGCATACCCTAATAAATTGGTTGTTATGTAATTTCAACTCACTTAACTTCACTTCATTTCTAGAAGTTTTTCTTGTTGGTGTTGTTATCTGCTTTTGTTACAACTAGTTTGACTGACTGACTTGAGAGGGAGTCAAAAGTCAAATATTTTCGTAAGAAATTTCCGTTAAAGTTATCCTAACTACTTGATTCGTCTGCCAGTGTTCGCATTTTACCAATTAGATCACGTCCTTAGTTTCTTTGGAACACTTCTTTCTGGAGACGAAAGAAAGTTTATACTCTTGCATGTATGTATGTATGTGAGTGTGTGCGGCAAGTCATTGTAAAGCACAAATATATGTGAGAGGAGCACGTTCAGCATGCTTATTTGTATGCCCCGCTCACATATTTTCTCATACACATGCATTAATAGGTACATGCGTCATATGCATATGTGTATGTGCCTTGATTTGCATTCCTATGCTTCTTCTATTAAATTCCGCATTGATTTACATGACTTTGAAAAGTAGAGTAGCCAAAAACTTGCATATTCTCAGGGGCGGTATTTAAAATGTATACCGTCATATGCATATACATATTAGTATGTATGGACGAGTGCATTTTCTCTTTTGTACTGCCACTGAATATTCTACTTACATATATGTATTTTAAATTTGGTGCCGACAAAGTTTTGGTGCAATAGCACTATTAAATGCTTGTGGATGAATATAAATTTAAAACTCGTATAGACGAAAAACAGTTTTGACTATATATAGTAAAAAGGAACATTTAATAGAGTGCTAGCAGTAAATTTATTCAATTAATGAATACACAGTAGCCAAGCAAATTTAAGGCTCAAAAATCATAAGTGGATAATACAATTTATTGATTGTTTTCAAGACTTTAGATTACCTTCAGCTTTTCAACTATTCAAAGGCTGTTTAAATGTTTCTCGACGCATAGGAAGATATAAAATTAACATACAAGTTAAGCAGAAATAACTGTTGGCCACCATCGATTTTGCTCTCTGATGTCTTCTAACTAGCGAAGATCATACACACACGACTCTAAGACATGCCTTGAAGTTACAATGTAAGTGTGCGTCGACTGCTGTGAGAGCGACCAAAGCAGTTAATGGCGAAGAGGAACGATGTGTGAAGCTCACTTTAATACAGAATTTGTATGAGAGTTCTATTGCAAATGGCCATACGCATCGTTTGCAGCTGCTATGCAATTGTGAGTCCACTGTTGTGAGAGGCGACCAGAGCAGTTAACAGCGAACGTCATACGCATCGTTTGCAGTTGCTATGAAAGTGTGCGTCGACTGCTGTGAGAGCGACCAGATCAGTTAATAGCGAAGAGGAACGAAGTGTAAATGAGAGTTCTGTTGCAAATGTATTCATTTACGGTTGCTGAAGCTTGCTTTACTGGGTTAATGGTACTCGTATTTTTGTTAATTCTTATTCGTAATAAATAAATATTTTATAATTTACACTTACATGACAATAACATCCAAAATTTTCTTTACAATTTTCGAAATAAGTGGAAAACTTATGGACCGATTGGTCTTAAAAGTTGTTATGAATATCACTGAGAAAGTGTATTAACCACTCTGATAAATATAAAAAAGTGGTAGTTGAATGAAAGAACACTGATATCAACACAGTATGTCCTTGAGACGTAATTGGCCGAATAAGTGAAAAGTGGTATTTTTTGCTGCACTAAAATTTCCGAGCTTAGTTAAAATAACTGGAATTTGCATTATTACTAATTTTATGATAAATAATAATACGAGGGGTGCCTTTTATATGTCGGGATTTGGCAACCCTGGTGTTGCAATCTGGCAACTGACAGCTGTATCGCAAAGTTTGACATTTTTTGGCTTTTACGTACTCAGAGCGCTTTGAAATACCAGCGCTATTTGTGTTGTTTACAGTAACTTAAAAGATTCATCTTGGCCCAAAAATGGAATTAAATAGTGAACATTTTCGTGCGATTATTTTTTACAACTTTCGACTAGGATTAACTCAGCAACATTGCATGGATGAACTTAATTCATTTTTTGGCGATGAAGCTCTATCAAGGACCAGTGTTTATCGATGGTATGGTGAATTCAATCGTGGTCGTAGTTCACTCCAAGACGAATTTCGTGAAGGTCGTCCAAAATCAGTTGTTGCTCCGAAAACCATTGATGCTGTGCGCGAACTGATATTGCAATATCGTCATGTGACCTACCGTAAGATTGAGACAATCTTAGGCATTAGTGGGACCAGCATACATTCAATATTGCATAAACATTTGACTGTCAAAAAATTTGTTCGCGTTGGATCCCACACAATTTGTCAATCGCTCAAAAAAAGGCTCGTGTCGATTGGTCGAAGGAAATGCTCAAAAAATACGATCGCGGGGCTTCGAAACACGTCTATGACATCGTGACAGGTGATGAATCATGGATTTATGCGTATGAGCCCGAAAGTAAACAGCAGTCGACTGTATTGGTGTTTCAAGATGAGCCAAATCCAACAAAAGTTGTTCGCGCACGAAGTAATTCCAAGCAAATGGTCGCCTGCTTTTTCGGAAAAACTGGACATGACGCAACCATACCACTAGAACAACGCAGAACAGTAAATTCTGAGTGGTACACAACCATTTGTTTGCCAGTTTTCTTCCAAGAAATTAGGAAAACCAATCGCCAAAGACGGATCACTCTTCACCAGGACAATGCGAGCTCTCACACATCGGCTCAAGCAACTGCATTTTTGAGCACCCAAAACATCGAATTAATGGGTCATCCGCCGTATAGTCCTGACTTGGCACCGAATGACTTCTTTTTATTCCCGTACGTAAAAACAAACTGAGAGGTCAACGTTTTTCGACACCTGAAGAAGCGGTTGCGGCATTCAGAATGCATATTTTGGAGGTACCTCATTCAGAGTGGCAAAAATGTTTCGACAATTGGTTCAAACGCATGCAAAAGTGTATAGATCTTCATGGAGAATATTTTGAAAAACAATAAAGTGATTTTCGATGATTAAAATTTGTTTTTGTTCTCTAATCCCGACGTATAAAAGGCACCCTAGACGAATTTATTATAATATGAGGTCTGTTGTAGGCTTACTCTTTGGTCTGGTGAAGATTTTTGGACTTTTGGAGACCACGATGAATTTGTGCATATGTGATATTATAAAGAGCGTTTGAGACCATTTTAAGGGGGTTTGACTGGAACATGAGAATTTTGATGTAGTAACCAACATAGGCTTCTGCGTTTTATTTGTAGAGCTTGTTGTTTAGTGAAAATAAGGTAATTTACTATCAAGAAGCATACTGAGCTATTTGGTGACAATAGTTTGGCGGAAGATTATAGTATTGAGCTTAAGGGGCGAGCTTGCTTTTCGATTTAGTGTAAAAGTGACTTGGGAAGATTTTGTCTCATTTGGCTTAATGCGTCTTTTTTCAACGAAGGAGTTATTTTATCAACCTTTATAAAGTTTTTGGGGGATCACATATAGGTGGGTGTCAATTGTGAGTGTGGCAGTGTCGTGCGCGAACGTTCAACCATTGATTTCTGCAGCTAGCTGGTAGATCTTAAGTATATAACAAGTATAGGTATGGGGCCCATAATACTGCCTTGGGGTATACCAGCTGAACTTCCATATAGTTTCGACTGTTATTCGCCTTGTTTGACAAGGAAGTATACTTATCATTATGCTTTTAGAAAACTTAGCGAAATGTTTCATGAGAAAGTTCGCCCCAACACTCATTTATAAGTTCATTGGCAAGATTTCTTGTCGAAATCTGCGAGTTTGCGGTTACTTTTCTCAGCAAAATACGTTCGGTGTGATTAGATATTTTATGTGGTCTTCCGCTTGCAGATTTTGGCGCCAGCTTATTTTCAATTTTTGTACAATTTATTGTACGGTTAAAAAAGTTTTCGGGTTACATAAAACATTTGTGGTAACTGTAATAGACCGACTGGGATTACCTCGAACGATGCCGAACATAGATATGTAAAAACACTTTTTTAATAGCTTAGAAGAAAATGCATTTGATTTGCGTTTGCATTTTTGTATTTGCTTGCTTTGGTGGATTCAAAAAGTTTACCTTTACGAAGTACAGCTTATTATGTAAATTAATGAAATAATTTGAAATGCTCTCAAAGAATATCAAGCAGAATGTAGAGTACCTCCACTTCACTTTCAAACTTCTTTCGAATTCTTTAAATATATTTTTAATACTCAAACTCAAATTATGTAAACCATTTCAATTCACTCTACTCTTCAATTTCAATGACATAATTCTTTTCATTTCAATTTCAATGACAAAAGTTCTTTTCCTTTTTTTTGAAACCCGAAACATAAGTAAACACATGGCACACATCAAATACATTTTTTTGTCATATGATACCCCACTCCAAAGCAAAGCCATAGCTCTCTGTGAAGTAAGTTAACCTGAACAAAATTTAAGTCAACCTAAGCAGAATTTCATTTGTATAGTATTTTTAAGTGTTTACAATTTTGTTATTGATTTTGACTTGTAACAATGTTTGATTGTAATTATGCATATTTTATTGATGACAAGGCAGAAAGAAAGTATAAAAATAAAGCCATTCTATCAGAAGGCAGCTCAGTCTCAACCTGACAGTTGGAAGGCAGTCATTTGCCCTAACTGAATAAGAATCTTTTATTTACAAAGGAATCTTTAGTCGGCAGGTTTGCCCTAAAGCTCTTCCATAAAATAATAACGCTTATACACTGACGATCCTGTACCACTTTACAAGAAAATGGTCTGAATTTGTTACTGCATCTAAGGTAACTGAAATTGCATTGCCTCTTTAATCAATTTGGAAAATAAAAATTCTATAATTTACTTAAGTCATACACAAAAAAAGTACTAAAGTTGCCGCAGATGTCTAAAATACACTTTCGCATACATCTGCACGCCCCTCGTTTATTTAAGCATAAACACAAAATTTTATCCCTTCACTTTGATATCCAAGGTTATGTTCATCTCAAAGTTGCAATAAGGCCACTTCGACCACTTGAACTGAAATTGATATATTTGGGTACAACAAATCCAAATCAAAACTAAAACGTTTCGTGTGTGTATTTGGGTAGAAGCAGCGGCACATTATTTAGTGACAGCTACGATGGTGCGTTTAAGGTCGCCGCCGCATACGCGCCCTACCAATCTCTCCATTCAAATTTTGTATGCCTATCAAATAAGAACTTGTGAAAGATTTTACAGATTTATGTACAGTTAGGTATGTATACTATGTGAAGAAGCAAAAAGAAAAGAAAAAAAAACAATATTGCAAAAATGTCTTAGAAAGGCGAACTCACGAAACGTGCTAATGTATTTTTATTTTTATTTTTATATTAATTTTTATTTATTTTTACACCTCGTATTTTTTATGACTCCAAGCATTTATATATTTCCACTATATTTTTGGTTGGTCAACATTTGCTTCGGAAGCGCGCTGTTTACCCATAAAAATGTGTTTATTTGCTCAACTTGTATTTGTAGCAATAATATTGCCGACAGCCTGTCAGGTAGCACACTTTTAGGCGCATGCTGACCTTTTTGCAGCAAAGTGGCAAAGTGTCATAAAAATGTAATAAAAAACGTTTGTTTGTGTGCTTCATCAAAAGTTCTCGTCAATTTTACGAGCAAGTATTGGCGCGCATAGAACGAGAGTAGGCTGTTGTGTCAGAGTTTATTCGAATAATTGGCGATTCGTGGGCCCGTACAAGTGTGCGGAGTGCTTTAGTGCTTTCGATGTGCTGGAGGTGCTTAGTGAAGTTGAGTTCATACATAATTGACAGATATATGGTACGACTATTTTTTCTTAGGTATTCGACACAGCTGCTTCTGCAATTTGTGGTGAGCTCTACTGATGCCCTGCGAATACAAGGGTCTAGAGATTTTTGACGCCTCCGAGTAGCAGCTAGCTTTTAGGGAAAGTTTTCCATTTCAATAAGTTTTGCGATTTGATAAGAAAGACACAGTTTGAGGTTGTGAAATACACTTTATTATTCAGTATAGGCTCCCTTTAGAAAGCACTGGCCACTGTCATATATACCATCAGTTGTTGGAGCGGTGCACACTGTTCTCGATGCCAGTAGACAATCGGGTGCTTTTCGTTAGCTTCGGTAAGAAGTATGATGTTTTGATCCTAGATAGAGATGAATGGTTAAGTCCAGATAACCTATTAACGGGATATCAGCACACTTTCTACACAGACGGATCCAAAACCAGTGATGGAGTCTATCTGGATGGTACTTAGACGAAGACTCTAAGTACTCCTATGCAACAGGACAGATGGCCACGGTGTTCCTTAAGGAAGTCTATGCCATCTTGAACGTGGCATACTGGCTAAATGAGAAAAAGTGGCGGGGTAGCAGTATTGGAATTTGTAGTGACAGTCAAGCTGCATTGAAAACCCTTGCTAATCCTATTACAGGGGACGAGTTAGCTGACAAACTGGATTACGAAGGCTCTGCAAGTATGCCACTAGACCCTGAACTCTTTCTAGGTGTCAATTCTGCATCGATTCAACTATGAATTGACGACTTCATGAGATCTACCCATCGAGAACGTTGGTCTGAGTTGAAATCGTGCAGAGTGATTAAGTGCTTTGTGAAAGAACTAAACAGGAAAATAGCGACCTTTCTCCTAAAGCTCAGCAGAAGGGACTTGAGAGTACTGGTGGGTGTAATCCCAGGGCACAACGCCGGTGGTCAGTATAATGCTGCCATGGGGGTCGGAGACAGCCCGATATGCCTATCGTGTTTTGAGGATGACGACACTGCAGATCATTTTCTCGGTAGCTGTCCGGCGTTTTCCAGACGTAAGATATTGGGTTGCAATGTGCTGGGCATGGATAAATTTAATACCCTTCCTCTTCTGGATCTCTTAAGATTCATGAATGAATTAGTGACCTCAAAGTAATTTTTCCGTCTTACCACCCACATTTTATCTTTCCTATCTCTCTATTCTTTCTACTGAAAATTATCCGGGTGCAGTATAATGGTTTCCTGACTGACACAAATCTAATCTAATCCAATCTAATCTAATCTAATCTAATCTAATCTAATCTAATCTAATCTAATCTAATCTAATCTAATCTAATCTAATCTAATCTAATCTAATCTAATCTAATCTAATCTAATCTAATCTAATCTAATCTAATCTAATCTAATCTAATCTAATCTAATCTAATCTAATCTAATCTAATCTAATCTAATCTAATCTAATCTAATCTAATCTAATCTAATCTAATCTAATCTAATCTAATCTAATCTAATCTAATCTAATCTAATCTAATCTAATCTAATCTAATCTAATCTAATCTAATCTAATCTAATCTAATCTAATCTAATCTAATCTAGTCTAGTCTAATCTAATCTAATCTAGTCTAGTCTAATCTAATCTAATCTAATCTAATCTAATCTAATCTAATCTAATCTAATCTAATCTAATCTAATCTAATCTAATCTAATCTAATCTAATCTAATCTAATCTAATCTAATCTAATCTAATCTAATCTAATCTAATCTAATCTAATCTAATCTAATCTAATCTAATCTAATCTAATCTAATCTAATCTAATCTAATCTAATCTAATCTAATCTAATCTAATCTAATCTAATCTAATCTAATCTAATCTAATCTAATCTAATCTAATCTAATCTAATCTAATCTAATCTAATCTAATCTAATCTAATCTAATCTAATCTAATCTAATCTAATCTAATCTAATCTAATCTAATCTAATCTAATCTAATCTAATCTAATCTAATCTAATCTAATCTAATCTAATCTAATCTAATCTCTAATCTAATCTAAACATCAATACACTTTTTCAAACGAGATTCCAATTTATGAATTCCATCACTGAAGTGAGAATCTGGAAGGGCTGCAAAATACGCTACCACAGCTGTTATGAAAAACCTTGTTCCAACATGAACTTTTTAGGTCTGGCAACAGTTGGAAGTAGCTAGGGACCAAACCTGGTGAATTATTCCAACTTTAATTCATGGATTTTACCCATTGTCAAAAGGCTTTTTTGACACGGCGCGTTGTCCTGATGAAAGATAATTTTTGTTTTCTGCTAACTGTGATCTTTTTTCAGGAAGTTTTTCATTCAGCTGGTCTAAAAGGTTACAATAATATTCAGAATTTGTTGCTTGTACCAGTTTGCATGTAATCCATAAATAAATTTCCTTTCGCATTCCAAAAAACTGATGCTAAGATCTTCTGGCCGATTTCTTGCACACGAATTCGTTTCGGAGCCGAAGAACCAGATTCACACCACTCTTTAGACTCTTGTTTTGTTTTAGAATCATGGTGATATACCCAAGTTCCATCACTAGTAATGAATCAGTGCACAAAATCCATCTTATCTTTTCGAAATCCTCTAAATGTTGCTAAGAAAATCGCATTCCAATGTGTTTTTGGTCCATTGAGAGGGAATGTGGCCCCCATTGTGCACAGCTTTCTGAAACCCAATACTTTAGTCAAAATATAGCTTACACTGCCGAATGAAATGCCTACTACTTCTATTAAATCTCTTTCAGTCTCTCGATGATTTGGTAATATGAAATTCTGTATTTTTTCTCCGAACTCTGTGGATGCTGCTGTTTTTGTACGTCCTGGACGTGAATTGTCTTCAAGGCTTGTACGACGGCGTTTAAATTCAGCAGCTCATACTCTGTACTAGCTAATGGCGAAAAATTCAACATTCGTTCATAAATTCAATTTATTTTTAAACCTACCAAAAATACCTTCTGCTCAAATATGAAGGAGACGGTATCAATAAAACGGTCCGCGGATGACATATGGCAAAAATAAATTTTTCTGTTTTTTGGTAGGACTGTTATAAGCTTACATGGCAAATTTCAGCGTGATATGTCACATAGTTTGTTTTCTGTGCTACTGTAAACAAGTCCAGCTCGAGTGTGTTCTTCGAATTCTCTTTTATGACTTCAATTGTCTCAAAATGTTTTCCACGGAGCGGCAACTTGAGCTTGGGAAACAGGAAAAAGTCACATGGAGCCATATCAGGCGAATCACTGCACGATACTTTATTTTTTCCAAAACTTTTTCGATTTGCTGCAGTTTGATAATTAATTTTACGATTTTTTAACACATTTTGGCTTATAGACAAGCCGCTTTCGTAAATTTACGTATTTTAGGTCAAAAAGAGTTTTCCAGGAGAAATTAGCTTCAAACTGCAAAAAACCCTGTACAAAGTAGAGTGCAAATTCAGCGCCTAGTTATTAACATACATATGTACATATTTTAGGGCTTTATTTTTTAATATGTGGAGATTCACTGATCAACACGTTTGCCACCCAATTCTCTGTCGTTGAGCAGCTTTGGGTGCCTTCTTAGTTGAGCAGCCAATTATCTAACTTCGGCAGTGGTAGTACCAGTACACAAAAACAGAGTACTGCACATGCATCCGCGCACACTCACACGCTCACACTTTTGCAATGGCATTTCTATAACATTACGAATGCAAGTGGCGTCTTGTTCTGTATACAGCTGCTTTGCATTGTACGCAAGTCTTGCAGTGAAAGAAAAAAAATGTATTTAATTGTATAAAAAATATGAATGCATACTTTTGCATAGCATTCCGAATGCTTCTCAGCTAACACTTCTCCATGCAGCACTCCGTAAGGTTCCTATGCGCCGCTAGGCTTTGAACACCATTGTTATGAAAACATCTACGTGATTGTATGTGTGTGTATGCATGTGTATGTATACAAATCTAGGCATCAAAGGATATTAAAAAATATTTGCAGTAACAAAAGCGAAAATATATTTCATGGAGCTATGTAAGGCAAATTTGCTTTAAAAGAGAAGTCCAGCGCGTGTTGCGCTCGTAACAGTTATTTTATTATTATTTTAAAAAATATTTCCTTTATTCTTGGCACGGACAACTGCTAACTGGAATACCTCTATGTATGCATCAGGGTAATATTTAAAGATGTAGTATTTTCTGCGCATTAGTAACTCCGAGATATGTTTGTACTTTCGAGATATGCATACTAGGTTGTTCAATAAATTTTGCTGTTCGATTAGAGAGGGTGTTGCTACTACCAATCTGTCAATTCATTCTTTGATTATTTATCAGTATTTTCTACAATGGAAAAAATTAAATTTCTTGAAGCCATTACATTTTTAGTTTTCAAAAATGTTTCTGTCATGGAAATATTTCGCTAAGCCGACATCCTAGGTATTTAAATCGGGATACTTTCTGATCGGATTTACATACATAAATGTTTGAATTGGTGATTTGTTGAGAGTTTTTTGAAACAATCATGAATTTGGTTTTTTGGGCCGTATTGCAGACCTTTTCCCGCTGACTTCTTTAAGGAGATAATGCAGGTCATTAATTTTGTCAGCCAATATTGTGGTGTCATCTGCAAATCGTAAGTTATTTATTATTTCGCCGTTGACTTTTATTCTTAAGTTGACTGATGCCAAAGCTTCTTCAAATATATCTTCCGAGTATAAATTTAAGAGCATTGGTGATAAAATACAACCTTGGCGAACTTCTCTTCTGATTGAAACTTCACTCGTCACATCATTTTGTAGTCTCAGGGACAGTTTGGCCCCAATACAGTTGGAAATGCACCTTAATTTTTTTCGTTAATGTTCAATTGCCTTAAAATGTTGAATAGTTTTGTGTACAGTACCTTATCAAAAGCCTTATAATAGTCAATGAAGCATATATATATATCTTTCTGGACATCATTACAGTTTTGTACTAGGACTTGAAGGCTGAACAAAGCTTCACGCGCTTCCATAGCTTGTTTGAATCTAAATTGTGTACGACTCAATTGATTGTTCGCATTTTGTAAATAAATGGTTGTGAAGGATCTTAAGGAATATTTTTTTTATTTTTGGAAGGTTTTAAATTCATGAAAATTTATGAAGGAATGTTGAAAGTATATAAGAACTTTTCGCCATCAATTAGTACAGTAGAAAAATGGGTTGCTGAAATTAAACGCGGTCGTACTAGCGCTGAAAATGATCCACGTCAACGACATCAAAAAGCAGCAACAACACCACAAATCGTAGAAAAAACACAGAAAATCATCGAGCAGAAAGAGATTTAGTAGAAGCCCTAGCGATCTCATTGAGCAGTGTAAGCAATATTTTGAAGTACTGAGTTTCAGAAAGCTGTGTGCGCAATGCGTGCCCCATTCGCTAACAATGAACAAAAACACATTCGCATGCGACTTTTTTCAGCAACATTTAGAGAATTTTCGAATGAATAAAGTGGATTTTGTGCATTGATTCATCACTACGCATGAGGCTTGGGTCTATCCCTCTGATCCTAAAGCAAAACTTGAAGCCAAAGATTGGTGTGAACCTGGTTCTTCGGCTTCGAAACGAATTCGTGTCAAGAAATTGGCCAAGAAATGGTTAATTTTTTTAGGGTGCGAAAGCAGTTTTATTTGTGGATTACTTGAAAACTCGTAAAACTGCTGAAGGGACAATTTGGTGAAAAAAAGGTCAGTTTGGAAAAGAAAAATATTCTTTTTCATCAAGTCAATGCACTTAGTGACAAGAGCATTTTGACAATGGCTTAAATCTATGAATTAAAGTTGGAATTATTCACCAGATTTGACCCCTATTGACTTTCATTTGTTTCAAAGCGAAAAAATGCATGAATTGAAAACGTTTTTTATCAAATAATGAGATCAAAACAGCTGTGACAGCGTATTTTGCAGCCCTTCCAGATTCTCACTTCAGTGATGGAATTCATAAATTGGAATCTCGCTAGAACAGGTGTATTGAAACTCAGGGAGACTATAAGGAATAATAAACCATAAAATTGTGTTTTTTCTATCGAAACTTGTTGAACAAGCCAGTACTTTGCATTAACGGCAGATCTGCGAATGCCGAATATTTGCTAGCACTCGTATATATGCACTTTTACAGTTTTTCTAACAAACGCGTGACTGGAAATATTCAAACTTAGAGTTTAGTTAAAAAAAGAATTAAATACTGGCGCGTGACCTGCTGCAAAATATTTTAAGAAGTCGAAAACGTTCATAAATAAATGGGTGCAACCTTATCTTCTTCTTAATTGGCGCGATAACCGCTTACGCGATTTTGGCCGGGATTAACAAAGCGCGCCAGTCGTTTCTTTCTCGTGCTAACCGGCGCCAATTGGACACACCAACCTTATAGCGAAGTTAAAAACGTTGACGACTTCGCTAGACGAGGTCCAAAAAATATACAATACCTCTCCGAAACAAGATCAGAAGATCATTGATTTATTTGTGACAAAGCTAAACTTATCTTTGAGTGAAGCTGAATCAGTTTTAAGAAAAAGTGGCGTTAATGTATCCAAGGATACGATTCAAAAGATGTTAACGTGCAGAAGACCTCAAATCTCGGAACACATTGAAAAAAGAAAATCGCTGTTCTCATAATTACACATTGGAAAAGGACTTACTTGGGCTAAGGCAAATGCAGGACGGAATTGGACAAACGTAATACTCGCGGGTTAATTTTCCTTTTGGGCAAACAATTGCATACGTCGGTCTTGGTGTACTGCTGGTCATGGACAATTTCAATGATGTTTGATGTTTTGAGTTGCTTCTCCGAAAAAGGCTTTGACTATTTAATTGTGTTTACTGCCACTGCGAATGCAGTTTTCTTGAATAAAATTTTCCAAAAGGTCTTATTACTGTCAGCTTGGCCGATTTTTGGAAGAACGCCAACCTTAAAGAAGACTACGGTGGCAAACATCCAAGCCGAAGATTTAAAGAGTGGAAACAGCGAAACGGGGTTGGATTGGCCTCTACAGTCGCCTGATGCCAACACTATTGAAAATGTTTGGGTAATAGTTAAGAAAAAACCCAAAGGTAAAGAAATATGGACGTTCCACCAGTTATCAAGGCAAAGTCGATTGATTTGGAGTCGATTACTTACACAACCTGCGCATAAATCAACGTAAAGTATGACTCCAAAATGTGAAGCCAATATAGGTAATGGTAGCGATTGTTCCTTTTATTGATATATTGTGTATTATAAGTATTAAAAGCCTATGCAATGTACAAATTAGTTCGCTAGAATGGAATTCTTCAAATAGTTTCCAAGTTAGATAGCCTGCACATGGGAACACACAAAAATTTGCATGCATGCGGTGGACGCAATGCAATTTGTGTACTCTATTGGAATTAAAATAAATAAGGATGTGCCTGTTTTTGTACTTATGTATGTATGTGCATATCCAATATGCTTGTATGTATGTATGCATTTATGTGTCTACATTAATATTCACCATTGTCCTTTTTCCTTTGCGCCGCTCTTTCGTTCGATGAGTCGTATACATTTTCCGTGCTTAATTTAAGACTTAACTGTACATACAGTAATTGAGTGACTACGAAATAAATATGGCATCATGGGTAAAAAGGGTAAAACGAAGAAAGAAGATTATAATGAAGCTAAGAGATTACATTGACTTCGTTTTCGTAAGTAAATTTTTCTGTTAACTAAAAGCTTTTAGCTTACGGTGGCTGCCATAACTCAATGGGCTGGTGCGTGACTACCATTTGGAGGTGCACAGGTTCGAATCCCCGTGCATGAAACACGAGATGGTAGAAGACATTTTTTTCCAATAGCGGTCGCCCCTCCGCAGACAATGACACATTTCAGAGTATTTCTGCAATGAAGAAGTTCCTCATAAGAATCTGCCATTCGAGGCGGCTCAAAACTGTTGGTCCATCCATTTGTGGAAAACCACCAACACGCACACCACAAATAGGAGGAGGAGCCCGGCCAAACGCCCAAAAGGGGTGTAGGTGCCAATTATTTATATTGGCAGTGGTTGAGCGCTAATTAGGTGGCTTAAAGAAATCCATGAGTGAATACCATTCCATTTTTATAAATTACGACGAATCTCACTTCATTCTTAATCATCTGTATTGAATAGCCGCCAGTGTGGGTTTCTCTGAAGGTCTTGTATTTCATAGACAAAATAAGTTTTCTATTTTTTTCAAAACTTCAGAAAACTGTCATCTTTTGTTAGCAAACAAAAAAAATTAAGTTAGATTAGAAAGAAAAATAGTTGTTTATCAATGTCGGTAAAAAAAATTGATAAAATTCTATTGAAATTAAAAAATTTAGAAAATGCCAGCTTTTGTTAACGAAACCAAAGTTAGGTTAAATTAGAAAAAAAGTGGTTTACAAATTTAGGTAACCAGAATTTTATCAAAATTGGAAAAAAATTCAGAAAATTTTCAGCTTTTGTTAACAAAACAAAAAGTTAGGTTAGGGCAAAAGGCAAAAAAGTTGTTTACAAATTTAGGTAAAGAAAAATTTTCCAAAATATTTATCAAAATTTCCCAAAAGGTAAAAATTTCAAAAAATTATCATCTTTTGTTCACGAAACCAAAAAGATGGGTTAGATTAGAAAAAAATAGTGGTTTACAAATTTAGGTAAAGAAAAAATTTTTCAAAATATTTATCAAAATTTCAAAAAAGTTAAAAATTTCAGAAAATTATCTTCTTTTGTTCACGAAACCAAAAAGTTGGGTTAGATTAGAAAGAAAAATAGTTGTTCATAAATTTTGGTAAAGAAAAATTTTCCAAAATATTTATCAAAATTTCCGAAAAGTTAAAAATTTCAGAAATTTTGTTAACGAAACCAAAAAGTTGGATTAGATTAGAAAGCAAAAAAGTTGTTTACAAATTTAGGAAAAGAAAAATTTTCCAAAAAATTTATCAAAATTTTTCAAAAGGTAAAAATTTTAGAAAATTATCATCTTTTGTTACCGAAACCAAAATGTTAAGTTAGATTAGAAAGAAAAAAAGTTTTTTACAAATTTAGGTAGAGAAAAATTTCATAAATTTTTATCAAAATTTCCAAAAAGTAAAAAATTTCAGAAAATTGCCATTTTTTATTAGCAAAAACCAAAAGTTGGGTTAGATTAGAAAGAAAAATAATTGTTTATATATTTTGGTTAAGAAAAAATTTTCAAAATATTTATCAAAATTTCCAAAAGTTAAAAATTTCAGAAAATTGTCATTTTTTATTAACAAAAACAAAAAGTTGGGTTAGATTAGAAAGAAAAATAGTTGTTCATAAATTTTGGTTAAGAAAAATTTTTCAAAATATTTATCAAAATTTCTGAAAAGTTAAAAATTTCAGAAAATTGCCATTTTTTATTAGCATAAACAAACAGTTGGGTAAGATTAGATAGAAAAATAGTTGTTTATAAATTTAGGCAAAGAAAAATTTTCCAAAAAAATGTATCAAAATTTCCAAAAAGTTAAAAATTTCATAAATTTTGTTAACGAAACCAAAAAGTTGGATTAGATTAGAAAGCAAAAAACTTGTTTACAAATTTAGTAAAGAAAAGTTTTTCCAAAAAAATTTATCAAAATTTCCAAAAAGTTAGAAAATTTCAGAAAATTATCATCTTTTGTTAACGAAACCAAAAAGTCAGTTTAGATTAGAAAGAAAAATAGTTGTTTATAAATTTAGGTAGTCTAACTCAGTGAGAAAGAGGCACTCGGTTCCTCTTTCTATACAATAATGCAATATTTGAAAAATATTCTCCTAAATTTCTATTTAAAAATATCGAAGATTTAGGCAGTGACAACCAATTTGAGGAGGCGTCTCGAAAAAAGGTATTTTGTATTGTGCATCACAGCTCGCAACAAGGTCGCTTCTATTCGCCATTTCTCTGCTCGGTAGCTCTATGCTCGGCTCACTTGACTAAAAATTTGCATGTGAAAGCACTAACAAAGTCATCGAGCAATATTCGCCGCGAACGACCAAGATTCGCCTCATTTAACTGGCATAACTCACTATTTGTAATGTAATTTTAGGCTGCTCTATTCCAGCGTTACCAAGATATGTGGATTTATACCAGTTGCTTCATTTATTCGCCGCTCACTAATGCTTGGTGAAAAGAAGATGCTTCTGGAGGTAACTCTGGGTGGATTTTTATTTTTTATTTTTTAATATTTCATGGGAATTAGAAGTCGAAAACCGATTTCGGTTTAAAAAATCGAATAATTTGTTATTGAGGATTTAATAAATATTAAAGAAAACAACAAAGAAAAAAGCTTGCAGAGAAACCTGAGGGATTATGTGAGAAAAACTGTGCAGAATTTCAAAATTATTGGCCCCATAGAAAAGGCATACAAGACTTCAAAAACAAATATTTTCTGAAACACGTTTCAGTATCAAGTACAATAGATATAGAAATTTGGTTTAAAACAAACGTCTGGCCTGAAGTAAACTAATATTATAACTTCATCGATTTCTCTCCAATCCACTTGCACAGAATTTGACAGAATTTTCTTAAGATTTGCTGCATTTATTTGAAAAAATAAATGTAAACTCAAAAAAAAAAAGAAAACAAGATTTAAGACCTTCCACCTACTTCAACGTTTTACCATTCTCTACGTTTATAAAAAAAAGAAAATTCTTTTATAATTTTCTTAACAGATTTGCTAACCAAAAAATTATAACGCAAATTTAATTGCACAGAAATAATAGAACGAAAAAGTAACAAAATTACTCCAACAACTCTGCTCGGGGACCATTTAAGAGGAAACGCCCATTAAATCTTAATAAATTATTGCATTAAACTGAGGCGCAAAGAAAAGGTTTTACAAAATTTCTCTATGAATAACTAAGCCAAAGAAAAAGAAGGCTTAAGTTTCGGTGGCAAAAAAAAAGATTCCACAAATCCGCTTCGCTGCCTTTAATGCGCATACTAAACAAAAGGCACAAACAATATTGAGTATGTATATCATTAGCTTGTTGAAAATAATGCTAGAGTGTCTGAAGAGGAGAAACAAATGCCTTAAATTTCTTTGGCACGCCGCCTATTGGTATGCAAAAGTTCTGAGACGAGCTCCAAATTTTATACTCCTCCCCAAATCATTCACTCGTCAGAAATAAAGAAGAGAATGTGCTGAAGGGATTTTTGTTGATGCCACTTTTTGAGACGTTGTTTTTCTTAAAAATTTTGTAAATGAAAAAGTTTTCGGCACGCGTGTCGAAAGCGTTCAAGTGGCTTTTTATATAAGTAATTAAATATTTTATTTGCTTAATTTTACTTTTTTTTGCTTTCGCTTTTGCTATAAAATAGATATGTTTTCGTATTGCTGCGTTTGCGCTTCCTCCAACTGCATGCGGCAGAGTAAATGTGTCTGCGTGTGTGGTAGTTCATCTCAGCTAATTAGCCGCGCAGTGGTTATGTATGCCGTTGCTCGCTTAATAAATACTGTTTTCGAAGAATATACACATAAACACACACACACATACACTAGTGGCGAAGTCTTCTTGCCTTGTCTGCGCTGCTGGCAGTTTGTGCAATTATTTTATCTGCCTTGTCATGCCTTTTTTTAATATTTGACATGCGAGCACAAGTTCATATACGAGTATATGCGCATATACGTACACATGGCCACTTGTCAAGGTTGATATGTTTACGTTCGTGGGTTTTTAACCAGATTGTGTATTTTCAGCTTTATACATAATTCTCCTCCTTCTCATTTCCTTTTAATTCGCGCGTCTTTTATATGCCTCTACTTTTCCGGTTTCCTTGGTAGGTAAAGGCGGTCTTCATATATAGATATGTGTTTGCTTGTGCGCCTACTTGCATGTGAAATATAAGCACATATTTAAATTGCGCCTTCACCGCGCGGGTTAATGAGAAAATAATAATTATAAGTATGACAGGCCAATATTTACATTACTCATACACTACGGTGTGCATCTGGTTTTCCTATGCCTCATTAACTGGACACAATTGAGGTGAGGAGCGGTTAGGTGGGGTAAGGAGTTTGAAAAAGTGTGAAGGTTGAACCGGGAAGCAAGAATACTAAGAAGTAATCTATTTGTGAAAAATTTGTATTAGGCTTAAAATGATAAATTAATATTTTCGAGGGAAGTTTATGTTAAGCTCCAAGAAAATTCTGCTGTTTAAATATAAATCTTTCTAATACAGCCATAACTGAAGCAACTGTTTCTGTTGTCAAGCATTTATGCATACATATGTGAGCCATTTACAACAAGGTCCAATGTAAAATGGGGCTGCTCACAGTCGCCAGTTCTATTCTCGTGCGGTCACACTTGTCGAAGTAATGCAGAAAGTGGAAAAAGGAGCCATGGCATCACTTGGACGCTACGCCGCCAACAACATTAATTGGACTACGCGGACGAGATTTGCTTTCTTTCGCACATACATTCCGCCATGCAGGCCAAAATCGATCTTGTAGTTATTGCTGCACGAAACGTTTGCCTGGAAAGAAACAGCAAGAAAACGCTAGCAATGCGACATAATAATACCAATCCCAACTATATTGTAATCGAGGGAGAAGCGGTGTAGTACGAGTATTTTGAAAGTTGCTGCTACCTTAGCAGCATAGTATCGATTAACGGAGGAGAGCAAGAAGACACCAAAATCATCTGCGTAAAGCCTCGTCAGCTTTTGGACGGTTACAGCCAATTTGGAAAAGTACACAAATTTCAGAGAAAACTAAAATAAGAATATTTAACGAATGTATTGAATCCGCACGCTGATATAGCAGTAAAGTGCGGTTAGTGTCGAAAAGTATTACATAAAAATTGCAAAGCTTCTAATTATATTTAAAGTTGTTGGGCCTAACACTATCCGAAATGCGGACTTGTGGCACATCACCGAGCAGGAACCAATCCAAAAGGTGATAAGAGGTCGTAAATGGCGTTGAAACGGGCTCACACTCAAAGAGGATGGGGACAGCAGAAGCAGCGTTGGAATGGAATCCTCAAGAGTTCTGATGATTAAACAATTATGTTGCCCTTTATTGAACAACACTTTTTTGACATAATGTAAATGTTTTGTTGAAGCCCTATATTCCCAAGTGGATTAATAAAGGGGGGAAAATTGGGCATACACTTGTACACTCATTGACCGCTAATTAGAAATGCCTTATTTTCACGATCACACTCATCTGAAAACTTGCCCAGTGCTGTACCGTAAGCGACACGCATGGATATTTCTTCACCCGATGTGTAAAATGGTGCCGAAGATAATTATGCATTCGTAATATTGACCTCAGCTACCGTCATGCCATCAACTGTTTTTGGCTTTAATGACACTGGACATGGCGATCGACTGATGATCGAATTCTCAATTGTTCTTACATATAACTGCGCATGCTTTTTCACCCATGCCGGTTTTCTTAATCCTCAATTCCATTGAAAAATTTACCTTTGAATGCTTTTGCAATGATGGCGGTTGGTGTTTTTTGGGTAGTGGCTGCCTTTTAGGAGGACTTGATTAATTCTTCAATATTATGACCGTCCACAACAAACGCATTGTAACCGAATGCTTCCAAGCGTTTTTCATATACATTCAAGTTGTGTGGATTCAGACTGTCTCAAGCGATTGACATCAAATATAACGCAAAAGTTATCCAAACCATAGAAACTTGCGAAATTTAGATACTCTCATATAGAACCCTCCGCTGATTCACCACCGCCAAGAATGCAGTAGGTCCATCTTCTAGTCATTGTAGACATTATTAACATATTACTAATTTCTAATAAGGTTGCCATCTAATTTTTTATATAAAATATCAATGAGCTAAAATTTTTATAATCAATATTGAAACACAGATTTTCGTAAATCTTTTATTTTGGATAATATTTTACTTTCTAAAGCTCAATGAATAATTTTCAACTCTAAAAGTGTTTGCATAAGGTTGCCACCTGTATTAAATTTTATTGAATATTGCATAGAGTATGTCAAGACAACTACCAAAGGCAAGGTACTTGAGAGAGTAAAAAAAAAATTTATAGAGTTGCCACATAATTTTTAGCATTAGTTACTTTTAACTAGTTGTTAAGGAAGTAAGTAAAAATTATTACTAAATATGCACCAAAATAAAAGATGGGGAAACAAATTTTGATTAGCTTGCTAAGACTTTATTTTATAAATAGTTTTACCTTTCATGTTTATTTGGGTAAGTCTGATCCTTATCTTAGTTTCACCGTTACATATCTACTTAGTTTAGGTATTTGCCTTGAAAATATTATTGTAAGGTTGCCACCTAATAAAAATATATATAAATATTGTTTCAAAATCAAATGAATATCTCAAAATGGACATCAAATGAGAGCTATTGTGGAGCATATATCGATTAAATTATTTGGAAAGGGTTGCCAACTGATTTTAAATGTGGAATTTTAACTTTATTTACTAACGAAAAAGGTAGATGATAAAATGGACATCAAATGAGAGCTATTGTGGATCGTATATTGATTAAATTATTTGACAAGGGTTGCCAACTGATTTTAAATGTAGAATTTTAACTTTATTTACTAACGAAAAAGGTAGATAATGAAATGGACATCAAATGAGAGCTATTGTGGAGTATATATCGAGTAAATTATTTGAAAAGGGTTGCCAACTGATTTGAGATGTAGAATTATAACTTTATTTACTAACGAAAAAGGTAGATGATAAAATGGACATCGAAGGAGAGCTATTGTGGAGCGTATATCGATTGATTTATTTGAAAAGGGTTGCCAACTGATTTTAAATGTAGAATTTTAACTTTATTTACTAACGAAAAACGTAGATGATAAAATGGACATCAAATGAGAGCTATTGTGGATCATATATCGATTAAATTATTTGGAAAGGGTTGCCAGCTGATTTTAAATGTAGAATTTTAAATTTATTTACTAACGAAAAAGCTAGATAATAAAGTGGAGTGGATTGTATTTTATGCGGAATTCTGCCTACTTTTATTACACAAATAGAAATTAAATAAAAAATTAAGTAAAATATTAGACAAATTTTACTTTAAGTGAAATATTTAGTAGTATATACCAGAATATGAGTAAATATTTTCGTTTATTTACTCTAATTTGCAATTCATGCGATAAGTTTTTTTATTCTGAAGGCCTTTCGGGTACAAGCGAATTAATTGAAAATATTGAAAAATTGAAATTATTTAAATTAGCTATAATTTTTTTGCTGGGCAAATTTTTTGGATAATTTTGTGCTTAAAAAGTCATAATTACTTAAGTTGTTATATAAAATAAATGAAAATTTATTATTGCATTAATGTAATGTAATGTAAATTTACAACTATTTAAATATTTAAAATTTAAATTAAATTAAAAACAAATTAAATTCAATTGTGAAAAAATTATTAAAAAAAAATTTTTTTATTTGTAATTTTCACGGATTTTTTCTCATTACTAGTGACAGCTACTCCGTAGCGTGATTCACAACTTTAATTCAAAAATTTTTTTTTGTTGTAATGAGAAATTTCCTATACATTTTTGAGGGTTGGTTATGTATCTGGGTCGTTCCATGAATTTTTCATGCTTCCTTTAGGTCCAACTGTAATGCGAACTGCTGAAAATAAAATCAACAAAGAAAAGGATCTTAAAAAGTTGCTCATACGCACTGCTGCACGCAACCATCAGTCACCAGGCTAAAGAGCGCAAACAACAAACATCCAATATTTTGACGAAAACAGCAACTTCAAATAAAAACCACAATTGGGCAAAAGTGCGTACAACACAAACTTAATGAAGACTATGTTCATATGTATGTGTGTGTCCATGCACCCAGTTGGATTTTGTTAGTAACGCACAAATTTGGCATCAAAAATTTCCTTTCTACTTACCGCTCATGCTTACAGTTAATATTGTTGTTTTGGCTATTTTTGATATTTTCACCAGCCGTGAGCTGATGTTGCCTATGGTAATGGTGCGCATACATGCAACACCCCGAACAAACAGCATAGCAAATATTTGCACCACCACCGGCAGCAATCATTAACCGCACCGTTACGCAGCAGAAGACCTGATGAGCACACACACACCCACACACATGGATATGCATAAAGATAGAAGTATGCTTAAAATAGCTGCTTTATAGAAAGTGTGTGGCAAACGAGCATCAGTCACGCGCAACGCCTCCACCAATCAATGGTGCGCTCAAACGCATACTTACTAGTGTGGCAGCACACACGCACGTATGTATGTGTATGTATGTACATATTAACATGACAGTAGTTGCTTTGTGCAAGTTGTAGCGCCCGCAAAAATCGACAACTAAATCAACGTTGCCACAACCGCCACCGCTACGACGCTGCTGTGCCATCAAAATACACATCAACGCATATGCATTTGAAGTGAATAGCAATGATAACAACAACAGCCCGCATAGTTACACACTTGAATGCACTCACTCATTCGCTCGCTCACTTGTTTTGCAAAGCTGGAATTTTCCACTATAATTTTGCTCCTAGTGCAGCCAGCATCATTAAGTTGCAACAACGTGTAGCAGTGGCAAAAAGAGCGTACTGGCAGAATGCGAGTATTTACTATGTGCATGTGGATATGTTCGAGTATATATATGTGTGTGTGTGCCTTTGCTTGCGTTCTAATTTTGCTGGTATTGCAACGAACTTATAAATCTCGTCGTCGATGCAGCGACGCGTTGCAAGTATAATGATAATTTTACGCTAAGTTTGATAGGGAAACTCATGCATGCCACACTACCAGCTCTTTGTGCTGGCACAACTTTTTCCGTTAGCTACATTAGTTAAGCAATTGTGAAGAGTTCGAGTTCAGCGCGCTAAACTTTTGATGAGTGAAAGTGATTTTTTTTTCACTTAAAAATTTATTAAAACTGTCTGAAAGTGTTGCAAAGTAAAGTAATGCGGAAAAATCACACCAAAAATGGAAATAAAAATAAGGAACTTTAAAGTCTGAAAAGTTGTTTTCTACCAGCAGTCGCTCCTCGGCAGGCAATGACAAACCTTTGAGAGTATTTTTGCCATGAAAAAGCTCCTCATAAAAAATATCTGCCGTTCGCAGTCGGCTTGAAACTGTAGGCCTCTCCATTTGTGGAACAACATCATGATGTACGTCGTAAAGAGGAGGAGGAGCTCGGCCAAACAACTAACAAAAGTGTAGGCGCCAATTATTTTTCGGTCAGTGTTTTACTCTGCGCACCCAAAATTTAACACATAAACTTAAGATTATTCCTCTTTGCGAAAGAATTCAACCTCTACATAAATTTCTGCATAATTTCTGTGAAGGTGCTGGCATTTTTTAGTGCCTTTAGAGTAGTTTCCCTGTCACTGCAGACTGTGCATTTCCGTCACTTGCTTTGAATCACCATTCAGTTTTATTTAGTATTGCGAAAGGTTTCAAATAACAGCCAGAGGCTTTGTACGCAGTGCGTAAGAGAACCTGAAGTTCTTTTCCATTTGCCATTTATCGTCCGTTCCTTTTGCGGTCTTGAAGCTGGGTGTGAGGAAGCTGTTGATACATTTTTTTAATATGAAGATTACAGGGTTTGATTGAAATGTAATGAGCCTTATTTTTTTAAAGAGTTTTATTAAACCGTTCGGCTTAAACAACTAATATTCTTCAAAATAGGACCCTTGAGCGTCAATACACCGCTGGTAGCGGTCCTTCCACTGCAGGAAACATTTTTTCAAATCATCCGCCGGAATCGCGTTCAATTCGGCTGTCACAGTTTTTTGGATCGCCTCGATGAAGTCGAAACGCCTCCCCTTCAGCTTTCTTTTCAGGCGCGGGAACAAGAAGAAGTCCGGAGAGGACAGGTCTGGGATGTAGGGAGGGTGGGGAAGCTCCGGAACCCCCATCTTGGGCAATGCAGAGGTGCAGAGGAAGGCGGTGTGCGCCGGCGCATTGTCGTGATGAAGGGTCCAATTGTTGACGAGGTCGGGCCGAACCCGGGCGACGCGGTTTTACAGCCGAAGGAGCACTTCTTTGTAAAATGTCGCGTTTACAGTGCTTCCTGGAGGTACAAACTCCTTGTGGACGATGCCTCGAGAGTCGCAAAGGATGATCAGCATCGCTGTTCGTCTTCGACATCCTCCCGGCCTTCCTTGAACGACTTGTGCCACCGTTTAACCTGGGCACTGGACAGAGATTGGTCCCCGTAAGCCTCCCTGAGTAGTCCAATGGTTTCGGTACTCGTTTTGTTTAGCTTTACGCAAAATTTGATCGAGTAACGTTGCTCCAACGATCGCTGCATTTTCGCCACTGCAAAATCCTAACACACTTTTAAACAGCTTTCACGTGCGGAGCGATGTTGACTGCACCGCTGTTGCCAGCGAACTGGGACCGGTTTCCAGTGGAAGGGGAAGTTCCAACGATCATTTTCCCCCACCAACCGATTCGGTTGGTCGCTTGGCAGACGCTCCGCGCGGGAAGGCACATTAGTTTTCAATCAAACCCTGTAAAAGTAGATAAACCGGGGTGCCATTGGCAGTGGATTTATTAGTAATATATAGGTATATACATACATTCTTTTTCTCATAGGCGACTTTTTTCCAAGAAAGTGTATTTCTTGCTTTCGGAAGAAGTTTTCTAAAAGGACACTGGATGCTACGACAAATAAACAAGGTTTCATATTTTCCCACTCCTGCACCTTACAGCAAATTTGACGTGATGCAATGAATATGTGATGGATGACATTTATAGCGTAGCCATATAGCAAATACTATACAAAAGGTGCCGTAATCCAATCGAAAAAGGCATCGAGCAAAATAAATTCTTCGGTTAGGTTAAGTTACGTTGACCTGGCTGGCTGAAAGTCATTACATAGACCTATTGGTACCTTAGTGGTACCAGATCTTGATCTTTACGTTTCCTTGTAGTAGGCTTCTTATAATAAGCCTGCGGCTTTTGCAAATCTAAGTAAGCCCCGAAAGACCTTCTAACGTCTCATATTGTAGAGCTCCTAAACATTTCATTCGGGTTCTAGCTAATGCAGGGCAAGAACATAGAAGGTGTTCAAGAGTTTCCCTCTCTTCTCCATTGCAAAATCTGCAGCTATCATTGCTTTGGCAAAAAAGTATCGAGTATTTACTTGCAAGTAAAATTATCGAGGAATCTCTAGCTGTTCCAGGGCTAACATTTACTCGAATATAAAATTTGCCGTTTTTGCCCTGCCAAAAACTATGCTTCTAGTTTCAAAAATTTCCTAGTATTAAAAAAGTTATTTCCCAAGATACCGGAAATAATTTAAAAATCTACTGAAAATACGAAATGAGAAACTTCCGCTAGTATTTGCGTCGCTTATAAATTTACACGTGATTTTTCCAATCATTTTGAGCCTCAATCCCAAATGATAACAATGAATTTCTGTGACATAAAGTATGCCCCTTTTTTGGTTCAATTGTACGTCCTTTGTCTCTTTAAATTGTCTTTAAAAATTCAAAGCTGCCGCTATCAAACTTAAATTCTCTTTAATTACAGAGATCCCTACACTGCTTACGATGCTGATGGCCCATTGGACGATTACGAGTATCCTGGTGCGCTAACACCACTACAAAAGCAACAATATCAACAGCAACTGCAGCAACGGCAACAACTTCAACAGCCCCAACAGCGCCAAAACCGCCCACAACAAACCACAACACAACACCAGCAGCAGGCGGTCCAAGGGGACGACACGCCGAACCGCCCAGCAACCACCAACGCTCCCACCGAGAATGCGCTGTTGTCTACGCTGAAAAGCCTCAAAACCATGTGGGACATTTACCAGGCATTCGCTGCAGCCTGGAATGTGCTCGCGACACATGGACAAAAACAGCAGCAACAACAACAACAAGAGGCAGCAAAACGTCGTCAACAGCAAATCGTACAACAAATGCGTATTAATTCGAAAAAGCCGCCTAAATTCGAGACAAACGACAAGTATACACAAAGGAACAGCAGCACAATCGCTGATAATGGCGGAGTGGAGGCTGTTGGGACCACAACTGTGGGAAAACGAGTTAAATCGAATAGCAAAGCAACTAAAAATCCTAGAACGACAACAACAAAGCGAACTACTTCGACAGAAGATTCGGTAGTGAGCAGTGAAGCGGAAGAGGCGGTGGCCAGCAATAGCGGCAGCACAGACAAAAAAGCTGTGGGCACAAAGGGGGATGCGATAGCGCGCCAAAATGCTCAGGGTACGCGTGAGAAGCGCCAAATGTCTGACACAGTCGATGTGGCGAAATCGACAGATGTGGGCGAAGGGAGATACATCAAAGGTGATCCATTGAAGGGTTACTATGATTTTGTCATCACCGAGGGCTCTTACAAATTTTGGGCTGTTTTTCAGGTGAGTGGATTTCAAAAACTATTGTGCTTGTTGTGTAATTGGAAAAAGTTGAAGGAGAGACATAAACTCGAGAGTTATTTCATGCCGAAAAGGGAAATTTGTTATAAATTTGATGGTATTGAAATATGAAAAATCCATTATATATAGATTTTTGATGGCAAGTAAAAAATATAGCTGATTGTTTTTAAACTTGTTTTAAAATTGATTACTTGAAAGGAATTTTTATTTTTTTTTATTTTTCCTTAATATATACTTTTATATAAATGATGCTTATACTTTTTGTTCGGTGTTTGTTTTCTCCGATTCGTAAACGAAGGGACTCCAAGATGGAATCGGGAGTCGGAGCTGGCGTTTTTTCTAAATTAGCCAATTTATCTATTTCCTTAAAATTTGCTAGAGTCCTTCAGACAGAGGTCTTTGCGATTCTGCAGGCATGCAAAATGCTTAGGGACGTGGTAACGAGGAAGACATTAACATTTTCTCCGATTGTCAAGCCGCGATCAAGGCTCTGATGACGCCATGGTGCAGAACCAAACTAGTAAACTCCTGAAAGAATAAGATAACATCTCTTCGGTGTGTAGATAACATTTCTCTGATCTGGGTTCGAAGACATAGGAACATAGAGGGAAATTAAGTAGCTGATGAGGTTGCCTGGTCTTTGGTCTTAAAGATCTTCTACCCGGTCATCGGCTTTCCCACGACTGTTGCTAAAAGGGAATTCCACAACTTATTTCTCAGGGAAGCATAGAAAAGATGGAGCTCCATTTCTTCATGTGCTATTTTGAAAACCCCTGGGTTCCAAGACATAGGAACATAGAGGGAAATGAAGTTGCTGATGCGCTTGCCTGGAAGGGGTCGACTGAATTGGTCTCAGAGATCTCCTACCCGGTCATCGGCCTTCTTCCGACTGTTACTTAAGAGGAATTCCACAACTTATTTCTCAGGGAAGCATAGAAAAGATGTAGCTCCATTTCTTCATGTGCTATTTTGAAAACCCTTTGGCCCCAGTACAATATACGGAGGACTCAGAATGCGCTGGGGACTCCAGGTTATTTCATTTCCACACTCGTAACTGTGTTTACTGGACATTGGACAATCGGTACACACGCGGAAAAGCTAAGATTACCATTTAACCCATTGCAGAAGCTGTGGAAACCCTTCAGAAAAGGAGACTGTTCAGAACTTTCTCTGTAAATGTTCGGGTGTGGCAGCTAGACGATTAAGGTCACTGGGTGCTCCTCTCTTCGATAGACTGGGGCAGTGCGCCAACCTAAGTCCCATCAATCTTCTCCTGGCTGGCTGTAGATACTATCTGCCTGCTAGAGGTTTCAAAATGGTTTGGAAACGGGGCTAGACGAGTACTTCCAGCATTTCACAGCATTTCGACTGTGAGGAGGTTTGGAAAAGGTAACAGTTGATGAAAAAACCTGTTGAGCTTAGAGAGGGAAATGTATGAGTCATAAACACAAAATTCCACATTACTTAATCGCTTCAACGAATAGTAAATTTCCCAGGAATAAATAGGTTCGGTGCAATATCGATTAATTATGATAGTTGACTTGTGTGACTGGTTGTGAAGATGCGGTAGATCCACTCCTTTGTAGGACAACATTAGAAAATGTGCTTTTAGGTGTTCAGGAATATCGACTAGACACTTATCAAGGAATTTTTTGCCTTGCAGTATTTGCATATGTAGTATATTTTCATAAAAAAAAAAATAAATGAAAACATAAATGACAAGAAAAAGGACCAACAGCGCATAAAAGTTGCTACGAAAAGAAGGAAAAAAGCTGCTTGTCGCTTGGCTTGCCATTCATTCATTTCCCATGTAATAATTTCCTGTGAATTTGTCAGCAGCGCTTGGCATATGAGCGCCACCTAGCCGACAGATGCAGGCCTGTGAGTGGATATGCAGGAAATGAGCGAGTACATGTCCAACACACATACATGTGCGCAGGTATGTGCAGTTATTTTGGCAAACAATTACATACGACCACATTACTTGTTGTCATTCGTCAGCCGCGAGCAATGCCAAATGCAGAAAAAGTAGTTGTGAATACACAAATGAAAGCAAAACAAAAAAAAAGCATGGCTGACATACTGAAAATGGCAAACAAATGTCAAAAACAACTGAAGAGTGAGGGTAGTTGGGAGCATGTGAAATAGCAAATAAAAAAAAAATCACATTTTTGGCAATGCTATGCATTCTCGTTTTTGTCACATTTAAGTAAGACAAATTATTTTCGCGCCATTCATTTAGCGGAACGACAACAGGCATAATTTGTGGTATGCGTCCTTTTAGGGACAGAGTTGGCGGTTGCTCAAGGCATGCAAGATTCATGAAGGTCTGCTTATATATATTTGTGTGTATATGTATATCTAAATATCTAAATATGTATTTGTGTACGAACTATACGAGACTACTTTTATGTCAAGCTAATAAATGACTTTTCGACTGTTGTGACGTGCCAACCTTTTATACGCACCTGACTTCAAATTTTTGGTGATAAGTTTTTGTTTCTGAATATTTTGGTGGCACTGCTGTAGCGAGTGTGACAACTCCCTCGTTACCAGCAGCCAAACAAGCAGTGAAGATGAATGGTGCACCAATACTTACGTAGAGCGTAGCCAAGTTGTGTTAGTAGATACAGGACAGGCATGAGAAGAAGCGCTCGATTTTTGAAACTTTCAATCGGAATACTTATTTTTTAAACTAGTTGTTCAAGGGAAAATATATTTAACACATTTATAATGAGTATACTAGAAAATTACTATGCATAGGCTGAAAACCCGGCCAACGTTTGCAGATCTAGGAATTCAAATTCAATTTAAATTCAGGAAATTTCACCCTCACAGTAATAATTGTAAAAATTATCGTTGTTTGTGTAGAGCCCGTTTCTCCACAAGTCCCTTACGGTGATCATAACAAGTCTTTGGAGATTTATCTAAAATTAATCGGACAAGAGAAATTCGTTTTATTAATAGATAATCTTGTGCTTGACCGAAGCTTTTTATTCAAAATTAACGATATGGCGGCCTCAGGAAATATTTTTTAAATTTTCGAGAAAAACCGACAATTCTCTTCTTCTCTTCTTAATTGGCACGATAACCGCTTACGCGATTTTGGCCGAGTTTAACAAAGCGCGCCAGTCGTTTCTTTCTCGTGCTAACCGACGCCAATTAGACACACCCAGTGAAGCTAAGTCCTTCTCCACCTGATCTTTCCAACGCAGAGGAGGCCTTCCTCTTCCTCTGCTACCACCAGCTGGTACCGCGTCGAATACTTTCAGGGCCGGAGCGTTTGTATCCATTCGGACGACATAACCCAGCCAAGGCAGCCGGTGGATATTTATTCGCTGCGCGATGTCTATGTCTTTGTAAAGCTCATACAGCTCATACAGCTCATACAAAACCGACAATTAATTGTAAAAAAAAAATCGAAATTTTTGGAAAAAAAAAATCCTTTGATCAGTGACGAGTTTTTATGTTTTTCAAAGGCGGTATAAATTTGATTGAAACCACCAAGTTGTTTTTAAGCTTCAGTGATTACCAGTTCAAAAAACATAGTTTTGAGAAAATACGCATTTAAAGTTTATCTGCTTGCTCTCGAACGCTCCGGAGCGCCCGCGCACCCTTGTTAATTGTTGAATAACTTGAAAAGTATTTGTGGGAGTCACTTCAGATTTTCACGCACTATGTATTTTTAATATATTATACTTTAAGAAAATGCAAAAAAAAACCAATTTTGGGAAATTCTGACTACCCGTAACCCCCTCCCCCAGTGGTGCAGGGGTTAGAATATGCCCGAGGTTAGGTATGCCTGCCGTAAAAGGCGACTAAAATCTAGGTCCACCAGTGCCTGATCATTATAGGAGCTCAACTGGCAGTGTCTTCGGTTACGATGTCTCACCGAAGACCATAACTCGGTACCACGGCGAACAGGAGCTCTCAGAGTTCGCTCTGACCTGTTCTTTGGGAATGGCCTTTCGGGGAGGTTTTCGTGGTGGTTGTGGTTAAGACTTAAAGCGCGGGTAGGCTTTACACCGATATGGAGTTGCATTGCAACCGGGTGTCGGGACCCATAGAACGGCAGATTTATGGGTAGGCTTCGAGCCCTACCAAGGCGGTTAGTGTGTCCATTCCACACTACCAATCGGTAACCTTAAATGCTTCGGCATTTTTGGGGCGCTGATCAACGCATTGTTTTGATCCGTTGTGCTTTTGAGCACCGTGGGTTTGGGCTGTCGCCAGCGAGAACTCACGTTAAAAACAGTAGACGTTACCCCTAAACCTCTCCCCCAGCGGTGCAGGAGTTAGAATATGCCTGTCGTAAAAGGCGACTAAAATCTCAACTGCTCTGCTCAACTGGCAGTGTCTTCGGTTACGATGTCTCGCCGAAGACCATCACTCGGTACCACGGGGAACAGGAGCTCTCAAAGTTCGCTCTGACCTGTTCTTTGGGACCGTCCCTTTGGGGAGGTTTTCGTGATGGCTGTGGTTAAGACCTAAAGCGCGGGTAGGCTTTAGGCCGATGTGGAGTGGCATTGCAACCGCGTGCCGGGACCCATAGAACAGCAGATTTATGTGTAGGCCTGGAGCCTTACCAAGGCGGTTGGTGTGCCCATACCACACTGCCAATTGGTACCTAAGGTATTTGGGTTCTGATCAATAATTAAGTTGATCCGTGTACCTTTGGGTATCGTGGGTTTGAGCTGTCGCCAGCAGGTCCTCACGTAAAAGAACACAGGACGTACCCCTAACCCTTTAAAAAGCGAAGAATTTAGATGAAAATTTTTTGACATTTTTTAAATTTGGTATAAAGTTTTAAAGCTTGGTTTATATAAAAGAAGAAAAAAAGAATAAAGAATGAAAAACACGCAGAAAATGTACAAAAATAAAAATCTGACTAGAAAAGCATATTAAATATGAATAAAATATCACTATCATGCTCGCCATTGTGTATGGAAATAACAAAAAAAAAAAAAACACAAATATGAAATCAACATTCTTTGTATCCAATTAGTTAACTTTAATGGCTTCCTGGTGGCATATAGCTTCTTTTATAGAAACATTTTTGTTGAATTCCCTTAGTTGATGAATTCCCCCTACAAAAATACCAAATCCACTTACATTGCAGACAACGAATTTTTCGATTTTTGTGCTCTAAGGCGACATTGGGCGAAGCCCAAAAAATTTGAACTGTTTTAAACGAATATATAAAAAGCAAATACTTTCAAAAATTTTAGAATTTTGAAACATTTAGAGGTCAAACAAAGCCAATACGTTTGTAATTTTAAGTATTAATCAGGATTTGTTTTCTTATATGAACTTTTCCCAACGTATTTTTATCAAAGCTGTTGCTTAATTTCCTACTTCGATTTTTTTTTTGGGTTTTTCGCTTTTTTTAATCCTTGATAAATTATATTATTATTATTATTATTGATTGGCTGTTTGTGCACTGCGGCCTGAAGAGATGTATTGTGCAGCCAAGTAGTCTACTCGAACAGTTTAAGGCTATTAATAAATCCTGAAACTTCTGTAGGCTTTATTCCTACCAGGAGTTTTGGATCTATAGCCCCATTTCCCAGGTAATTTAGGCTGCTTCGTGCCCTTTGCTGGGCAGTCGCATAGAACGTGTGTTTCTTGTTCGCACCTATCTTTTTCATGTGATAATTAAGTTTACAGTGTCCTGTTAGTAGAAAGGCACTTTTGAAGCTGTTATTTACCCCGCAGAAAGGTTCAGGACCCTCTTTTTCGCTAAAGTGTCCGCAATTTCATTCCCTTCATGCCCCTTATGTCCCGGAACCCACATAGAGGTAATAGAGTTTCTTGATGCTAGGGTGTTGAGGATTTTAAAACATTCCCAGACCAACCTTGATTGGAATGAGAAGCTGTCCAGTGATTTTAGAGCTGCTTAACTGTCAGAGAGAATGTTAATATTGGCACCTCGCGTGCCTCTCCGTAGACATTCTCTGGCACACAGCTCTAAGCCGTAGATCTCCGCCTCGAATATGTAAGTGGTTTTTCCCATTGCTATTGCCTTTTTTGAAATGTGGTTCAACAATTCTAGCCCAGCACTACCGTCCTTCATTTTGGACCCATCAGTAAACCACACCTGTGCGCCCTGTTTTAAGGATATTTCATTGTTTCTCCACGCTGGGTGGTCACTAATGACCACTTTGAATTTCTTGAGGAAATCTAGTTTCCTTTCCATCTTGTCGTAGACTGTCAGGTACGCAGAGTTCAGGATTGAATCCAGAATTCTCATCAGCTTTGGCCGCACACCCTATGTTTTACCGTAAACCCTTTGACATATGTATATTGCTCTCAAAGCTTTATTTGTGATGTAAGATAAGTGATTCTTCCAGGTCAAGGTTTTATCAAGGAATACTCCCAGATATTTTTTGTTCCCAGATGGAGTTAAGTCGGCGTCCCCTAATTTAAGGGTCCCGGCACTTAGTTTCCTTCATCGGGTGAAGGGCACCACACATGTTTTATTCGGATTTAACGGCAGTTCTTTCTCCAGCCATCAGTTTTGCTTAATGTCGAGATCTAGTTGCACGCGATCAGTTATAGTAGAGTCAAATTTGCCTCTAACCATGATGACTAGGTCGTCAGCAAAGCCCTGAATTTCGTATCTGAGATCATCGAGAGTCTGTAGGAGCTCGTCAAGGATCAATAGCTTTTGGAACTTTTGCCTCGTCCACAACCGTCAATTTGGCTCCTTCCCATGGCTTTAGACCCGGTATAACCTCCTTAGTCCAGGCTACCGTTCCATCGTCCGGACAGTTAAAGATTTACCATAACATATATCTATACTAATATTATAAAGAGGAAAACTTTGTTTGTTTGTTTGTTTGTTTGTAACGAATAGGCTCAAAAACTACTGGACCGATTTTAAAAATTCTTTCACCATTAGAAAACTACATTATCCAAGAGTAACATGGATTACATTTTATTTTGGAAAAAAATAGGGTTCCGTAAGATATTTGGATTTTTCGGACACAAAGTGAAAAAAATCTTATATATAAAATAAAGTCCACTTTTTGTGTGTGTTCGCTAACCGGCCGTGTCTGCACCGAATTAAACCAAACTTACACACATTGTTAAGAAGGTATTGAAGATGGTTTCCGTATAGTTTGGATACCTATTGGTGGATAGGGTCTCGAGATATAGGTCAAAACGTGGACCCGGGTAACCTTTGGTTGTGTATGTGCAATATGGGTATCAAATGAAAGCTGTTGATAAGTGCTTTAATACGGGGTAATTTTCATACCTATTGATGACTAGGGTCTCGAAATATAAGCCAAAACGTGGACCCGCCGTGTCTTTGCACCGAATTAAACCAAACTTACGCACATTGTTAAGTAAGTATTGAAAATGGGTTTCGTAGTTTGGTTGTAATTCGGAGCACTGGCAACGGTACAGCGTTCTTTTGAACCAGCCATAATGTCGGTTACTTTTTTAACGCTTGGGGCGGAACTGAACTGTCAAATTGACAGTGTGAGTTACAATGGGTCTATATTTCTTTCTGATTTGGATGCCATAAGGAAAAAACGTAAGTGCAACATGTAAAAATTGTTTGTGAATTTTTTTGGAGTGGATTTTGGAACAGTGAATAATTTCTTACGAAATTTGAGAATTTAATGTGAAATCCGATTGAAATTATGTGTTCGTGAAAAAAAAAATTTTTTCGTTTTTTGTTTTGAAAAATATAAATAGATAATGGTTAAGAAAGCTCCAATGCTTAATAAAACATATAAATTGAAACGAAAAATTCTTGGATGATCAGGAAAAAAGACGATTGTTTATTCATATGCGTTGATTTGAAATTTAAAAACAATCTTCCTTTTTCCTGATTTTTAATTTATATTTTATATTTACTCAAAAACAAAGAGAAAAACAAAAAATATTGTTTATGCCAAAGCGCTTGAATAAAGAATAAAGAAATAAATAATATGAAAATCATATATTTTCTGTTCTAAACCATATCTATTCTATTTTAGTGTGCTCAGCGAAGGGGGCCGGGTTTGCTAGTATTATATATAATTAATTATAAAATTAAAATATATATTTAGATGCCTTTCTCAACTGAAAATATAAAGAAACTATTTAAAGGCACCCGGTAGTGCAGAAATTTCCAAAACTCGATTTTTTGTTTTTCCGATATTTCTGTTTCTATATCTTAAGAATATACTGCGAAATTTTCATGCGGAAATTCCCAATATTATAGCTTCTAGAGCCCATTAACTAGGTAAAGACTGATCCGCGCGCTCCTGTACCTCAAACTTGAAACTCATTTATTTCGAAACGATTTTTTTCGGTCTGGTGTTGTCAAAAAAAAAAGTATTCAACCGATTCATCTGAAATTCCTATTCACAACATGAATGGCTATCGCCCTTACTAGATCAACTCTTTATTTCAATTTTTTCGTATGTTTTTGATTAAAAAGCTGAAAAAAACCTATTTTAACTATCATAGAAGAGCCAAAATGGACAACACCGTCTAGGTCCAATTTTTGTGGAGGGTCAACTTATAAAATTAAAAAAAAATAAAATTTTTTCATTCATTCATCACTTCAGTTTTGTACATATGTATGTAAAAAAGTTACATAAGAAGCCTTAAATATTTCAATTTCGTTTTTCATTTTTCTTACTGTAAAACAAAATTCCTGAAAATACCTTAAATTGTGGAGCTCTAGATCACCGAGACCCCTTAAGAAAAGCATCATAGTGCATATTATATCGCTCCTAGAACACAATGTTCTGCAACGATTTCTGCCAGTTTCTATGTGTTTGATTTGGTTCCAGTTGACGGTGGAGAGACTCTTGTGGTAGATTGTTCACATGCAAGTTTGACGTGGGCAGCCTTTGCGTCGACTTCCTTGCACATTCCATTGAAAAGCCATTTCGGCAACATTATCATCTTCGCTACGGAGAGTATGTCCAATTCAAATGCCTTTTCGTCTTATTATTTCCGAATTGATTGGGCAGCCTTTAGTAAGCAGCAGAAGGTCACTATTGGATATTGTTCTCGGCCACAAGGTACGGCCTACATATAATTCTGAGGCATTTGTTCACAAACGTTTGAAGACGTCGGTTTATGTGGTTAGACGCAAGCCAGGTTTCAGAACATATGTAGTTATAGGAGGACCGATTTTGCGCTGATATTGAAGATTTCCTCTACTTCATTTTTGATTATTTTATTCCAATATGAAACATAGGCCCTCTTTTTTTAACTTAGGCGTTTCTAACATCGTTCTTGTGTTCCAGGTTCAAAATCGTGCCCTTGATTTCATGGGAATGCTCAGTCGGTCATATCAGGTTCCGGTTTTTATTCTTAGTTGTTGAAATTGCAATAATGCTGAGTTTAAGGCGGCAGGTTATGGCCTTCCGTTGCCCGAGCCCACGTGCTGGAGCTGGCAACTGTGCCCTCAGATAGGCTTTATTTCAGTATTTCCTTTGCGAGTTTGTAAGTTATACCGCCTAGTCTTGACCGTCAAAGCCCCGTTTGTCTTAGCAGAATGCACCAGGTGCAGGTATGGTTGACATTGAGAAAGTAGAGGCTGTGTTATACGCAAATCGCTCCAATTGACACCTCTTAATATTAGAAAGAGAAAAAGAAATGCATTATTTTTATTTTTTATTTTTCGTAAATTACTTAAAATTGTTTTATGGTCGATCTGGTTAGATCCTGGGCGATGCTACGACCACTAGTATGCCACTCAACTTTGATTATTTCTGTAATTTTATCGACATATTCGACGGCAGGCCTGTGCCTATGCGAGGTGAATCTTTGATATAAAAAAATTCCTGAACGGAATCGTCAAAACACAAATTGCATGTAATTACAGTCTGTGTCAGAAGAAAATAATCGGTTTTTTTCTTGTAAGTTCAAGATATATTTCGTTCTACTTTTTGCTGCATAATAGTTGCACTCAAGGACTACGACGCTAGTGCAAGTACGTTCGAAACTTTCCCGTAAATGCAACCAAACAAAAATGAGTGAGAAGTACACGAAGCATTTCGAAGCAGTATTTGTATGCACGCATTCGAAAGGGCCTAAATCATCTTGCGCCGTGGCTACAAAAGTGATTAAAAATCCAAAAAGTTTGTTGTGATGTGGAATTAGTGGTATAAGGTGCACAAAAATGTTGATGACTTTTCAGAGCGCGGCTTGAAGCGTGTGACGCCATAAAATCAGGATAAAGTGATCGTCCAACTTTTTAAGCAGGACCCTACTTTGCGATTAAGCTAAGCACGATCAGTTTTTGCTAAAAACGGAATAGATGTGAGTATCAACACCATCGAACATCGACTGAAGGAGTCAAACATATCCTACCTTCCGCACATCACCAAAACCACTGCTCTCAGAAAAAAAAACATTGAGAAACACCAAAACAAGAAAATGGCGTCACAGTATTGAACTGGCCTTCCCAGTCCCCAGACGCTAACCCCATTGAAAATGTGTGGGGAACTATGAAAACGCATCTTGCCGGAAGGCCCGTCTATGATGTAAAGCAACTCGTGCGTGAAGTTCGCAAAATCTAGTCCTGTTTGTCGATGAGCTACGCAGAAAAGCTGGTTCAAAGCATGGAGAGGATGCCAGGCTATACTTGACAACGATGAAGACTACACGGCTTATTGAGTAATTGCGACTCGCAGTTTTGTACATACTTTTATGTAAAAAAAATTTAAATATATATCTTTATAGTTCATGAATAAAAGCGGTTCCTTTTTTCTGACACAGACTGTAGCTTTTACAGCATCGGCACAAATAAGCACCATTCACAATTTCAGCGGCCTGGCTTGCATTTTGGCCTTTTCTCTTTCATCGCTTTGTTGGCTTCCATTGTTCACACCCTGTAATTTACAGCTGAATGAAAGAAACTAACAAAAAAGAGTAAACGAATCTTTTTAGTGTGAAATCTCACCTTGACAACGAGCACAAACTTGAAATTGTTTGATCGAAGTTTGACGAGATATCGACCACTACTGCCATCTACCGAGAAAACAATGAATTTCTTTTTCCTCAACCTAATGGAATAGGTGATAATTTTGTACATTTTTCCAACTAACACACAATATTGAAAAACAATTAAAATATTAGAAAAGTGTCTTGCCAGCTACGAGCAAACAAATTGCATACCAGTTGTATTGCACCCTATGATCAGAAAGTACCGGGATGTTTAAATAAAACAAAACAGAGTTAAATTTCAGGCAAATTTATTTTATCTGCTTCAAAATATGACCCGTCTGAAGAAACAGACATGTGCCAATGTTTAACTCAGTCCTACATGCATCCCTGGTAGTTCGATGAAGGGATGGCCTTCAGCTCCTTCGTCGCATTCTCTTTTATACTGTGGGAAAGAGTAAGGTGAATTTGGTTGTAAAATGAAAAATCTTTATTTATTCTTGCAAATCAATTTCATTCCCTTCAAAATAATCCCCTCTCGATGAAATACTCTTATGCTAACGATTTTTCCAATCCCCGAAACATGCCAAATAGTCCATTTCCGGTATAGCCATCAGCACCTTCTTCGATTTAGCTTTTATCTCCTCAATCGACTCGAAACGCGTTCCCCGGAGTGGTCTCTTGAGTTTTGGGAATAGCCAGGAGTCACACGGAGCCAAATCAGGCGAATACGGTGGTTGCGGAACGATATGCATGGAATTTTTGGCGAAATGGTCACGAAGAACGAGTGCGAGAGTGTGAGACGGTGCATTATCGTGATGCAAAAACCAAGAATTGTTGGCCCATAATTCTGGTATTTTTAGACGAATTGCTTCACGTAAACGACGCATAACGCTCAAATAATATTCCACACCACGAAAATCGAAAAAAACTGTCATCATGACCTTTATTTTTGACCGACTTTGACGTGCTTTTTTCGGTCTGGCCTCGCCTTTAGCACAATATTCGCTTGATTGGTCGGTTGTTTCAGGGTCGTAAGCATAAATCCAAGTCTCATCTCCCGTAATGATGCATTTGAGCTTGTCCTGATAGTCTGAAAGCATTGTTTCACACACATCAAAGCGACGACTTTTTTCCAAGAAATTGAGAGTTTTCAGTACCAAACGAGATTTAACTTTTCGTAGGCCCAAATGGTCTTTCAAAATGGTTTTCACAGATCCTTCTGATATTCCGATCATATCAGTAAGGTCTTTAACAGTCAACCGACGATTTTTGAGCACTTTATTGACGTGTTGGTCATCTGTTGACGTCGATGGTCGTCCGGAGCGCTCCAAGTCATCAACACGTTCTCGACCCTCTTTGAAGTCTTTGTACCACTTATAAACATTTTTCTGCGATATTGTCGAATCACCAAATGCTTTCTGCAAAATGCTAAACGTTTCCGCAGCCGAAATTTCATTCCGCAAACAAAATTTGATGGCACTTCTCTGCTCAATCAAATCAGACATTGTAAAAATCGAAAAATGCACTCTTGGTCGTTTGGTAAACACAAGCGTAAATATATTACTGATAATTACATTCACATGAAAGTTGGCCCAGATGTTATTAACAGTGCTGCCAACTCATGAAAAAAATAACTAGAGCGAAATTTTAATCCCGCGAAGTTTGACAAATAAGTTCACCTTACTTTTTGCGCACTGTATATCTCCTCTAGCGACTGAAATCTCCTTCCACGAAGTGGTAACTTCAACTTGGGAAACAAAAAGAAGTCACACGCGGCCATATCAGGTGAATACGGTGCTTGCACGATGGTATTTACTTGGTGTTTGGTCAAATAATCCAGCACAATTTGGGCACGTTGCGATAGCGCGCTATCATCATGCGAAATCCAAAAATTGTTTGCCCACATTTCCGGCCATTTGCGACGTACAGCATCTCTCGAACGCTTCAAAACGGATAAATAATATTCTTTATTGACTGTCTGGCCTGATGGAGGGTACTCATGGTGCACTACGCCTTGGCAATAGAAGAAAGCAGTCAATATCACCTTCCCGGTACTTTTTGATCATAGGGTATTTTGTGTGGAGTCTCTTACTCCCGTCTCGCTACCAAAGGTTAAATATACATTCACATTTTCAAAGCACCACTTGAAAAGCTAGTAAGGTAAAATAGGCTCATCCCATGGAATTGAAAAGAAAAGCCGGCGTAAAGAACAAAGTCTATGAAAAGTGAAAGCATTTAATTTGTGAAATGAAAAGTATTATAAAGAACAGATAGAGATGCACGTGCGGCGCAGTTCGAGGCAACAAGTGAAAAAAGTGAGTATGAAAAGTGGCCGAGCTATGCGCGTGCATTTTTTCTTTTCATTTCATTGCATTTTATTCGCACAATAACTAAGTGCGGGTTAGAAAAAAACCCAAACGAATGAACTGAATTGGCATTCATGCCTGAAGACTGCATTAGGGGAAAGCATTAGTGTCAAAAAGGGAAAAATGAAATGGACGAGAGGACTAGAGGACTAGAATTTAGAAGAAATAAGCGCTTGTGTATATTTGTGTGTGTGTGTGTGTGTGTGCGTGATGGCTATGTGACATACAAATCCACCGAAAGCGCGCACTTACAAGCAACTATGTAAGGGCGAGAAAAAATGTCTACTAAGCACATATTTACATGTATGTATGCGCACGTTTGTGTGGTATGTGTGATTAAAGTGAGTAAAGTAATTGCTGCAAAGCTTAGTACGGAGCAAATTTCCCTTAAGCGTGTAAAAAACACGAAACTAAAAGCGTTAAACAAGTGCGAACTTTCATATGTGGATATGTATGTGTGAGAGCTTGTGGAAATATGCACGCATACGTGTACGCATGTATATGTGAAAACGAAGAGATTTTTTCTTTTTTTCCACTATCTGTATATTTTTATGCTTTTTGGAAATTCTGTGTTTTTCCCACGAGGCAATGAAGGGGTTGCCGCCTACCAAAGCGTGGCGTCGTTGGTGCAATGCGCGTATTTTCCTTTTCGTTGCATATTTTGTGGGGCGCAACAGCATTAAGTGCCACGAATTTGGGCTTGTGCGTGTGTGTGTGTGTGTGTAGGGAGTATGCAAAGTATGCGGTATGCGCTGTGAATGTATTGCGAATGGCAGTTTATATTGGGTGGTGTACAAAAACACATATAAATTTGTATACATGTACACATACATATATTTGATATGCATATCTATATACATACACTTGCATATGTGTGTGCGTGTGTGGGTGCTGGCAAGGGCCATATGTGTTTTTGTGCGCATTTGCTGCAACGCGCACCTGTAAGTTAATCACTATTCATTTAACGAGATTTTCCATGTGGGCGCCTGAAAGCACTCAACACAAAAGCGATGCCAACGATGCGCTAGTGGTGTGAAAGCGCACACATGCATAAGGGTGTGTTTTTTTTTTTTTTCGGGATGACGCCCATGAAGAGGAAACTCTCATGAGTACTGCTATACCGGCATAGCAGTATGCACGACTTGTAGCCTCACAGCTACACCTACGTACTAAACACCTCTCCACTCTACCACTCTCCCCGCGGAACTGTCCAGGAAGGAATTACCTCACGGGGCTGGTTAGCTCATAGGCTGCTAGTTACTTCGTCTACGAACCTCCGCGCGTCTTAGATCATTGTGGATATATTTTGCATGCGCGCAGATTCGCTTCCAGTTATCGCTCGATTTTAGCATAAAATCTATAATATTATCTCCGTTTAAAATACCACAAGTTTCGGGGGCATAGCGTGGGCATTGGAACAAGACGTGATCAGCGTCTTCTTCCCTATCCGTGCAGATTGGGCAGTTTGGGGAACTGTCATGGCCGAATCTATGGAGGTATTTTCGAAATACTCCGTGCCCTGAAAGAAATTGGGTTAGGTGGAAGTTTGTTTCCCCATGCTTCCTTTCTAACCACGTCGTAAGGATGGGTATTAGCCCATGCGTCCATCTACCTTTCGGTGATCTGTTCCACCGGTCTTGCCAGTGGGCGATCGAACGACGTCTTTCTTCCTCTGCAATAGTTTTACGACTTGCTCTACTGTCGTGTTCAGATAGCCTTATGTACACTCTCTGCATTTCTTTCGCCAAGATGTCCACGGGGACTAGCCCTGCTATAACGAAGGAAGCATCATCTGAAATTGTACGGAAGCCGCAGATAGTTCGCAAAGCGCTTAGCCGATAGACGGCTGTCAGTTTTTTTGTGAAGCTATTTAAGTTCAGTGCATCAGCCCAGATCGGTGCGGCATACAAAAGAACCGAGCTGACTACCCTGCCATATAGCATTCTTTTGCTGTGGCTAGGTCCGCCATTGTTTGGCATGATTCGCGACAGGCAGACCTGCACACTCGATGCCTTCTTTACAGCGTACTCCAGGTGTGTTTTGAAGTTTAAACGGCTGTCAACCATCACTCCTAGGTATTTTATAGCAGGTTTTGAAGTAATGGTTACAGACCCAACATTTACACTTATAGTTTCTACTATCTTCCTGCTGCTTATTAGAACTACATCGGTCTTATGCTCAGCTAATTCCAGCTTCATAGACCTTAGCCAAGTCTTGATCCTGCTTACTGATTCGCTTGCGATCCTCTCAATTTCGTGGATATGTTTTGCTACCATTACCACCGCGATGTCATCCGCGAATCCAATGACTTTAGTTCTGGGGGGCATATTCAGTCTTAGAACCCCGTCGTACATTAGGTTCCATAGCAGTGGGCCCAGAACTGATCCTTGAGGAACCCCTGCTGATACGATATACTCCTCAACGCCTTTGTCACTTCTATACCTCAGTTTACGATCCCTGAAATAGCTCTCAATTATTTTGATTATATAACTAGGCGACCCTATTTTTGCGAGGGTTTCTAGTATACGCTGCCAACTAGCTGTGTTAAAAGCATTTCTAACGTCCAGAGTTACCACAGCGCAGTATTCTTTTTTCCCGCCGCGCCATCTCTTGCCTTCAATGGCTTCTGTTGCTAAATCTGGGTGTGTGTGTGTGTGTGTTTGTTTGCACATTTTACGTTCAATGGCTGTGCAAAAACACGTTTAGGCTTTTCGGCGAAAATATTGTTTTTTTTTACGAAAAAAAAGTTTTGGAAAAAATTTGAGGAAAAAATTAAATGGAAAAACTTACCATATAATGGGTGGTTTTTTTAAAGGAGTGTGCCTGTGCGCGGCAAGCTGGCACTGGGTTTGGTATATAATCTGACTTGTTCCTAAGTAGGTGCTAATCGGCGCTAGTTGGCTAGCGATCCAGTGCAGCCAAGCGCTCCTCCATTTGGTCATTCAAGTGCCGGTTTGCTTCTTCTAGTTCGATTTGCTTACTTTTCCTGTTATCACTGCAAGACATCAAATCGAACACTTTCAGGACCTAGAGCGTTTGTATTCTCACAAATTTCATCTTTCCAGAAGTAGACCACAGGTTGTCAAGGTAACCTCAATCCTCTCACTTCACGGTGAACCCATCTCCAGCTGCCCCTGCCTCTGTTATATATTGGGTAGTCGAAAAAGTCTTTTCGTATTTCTAATCAAACTTCAACTCATTTTTTTAAAATTTATAATGAACTTTATTAAACCAAATATGTACCATTTTGGTCGACCACCTTTTGTCATTTTTCTTCTAGAGACCTTATTCCATCAGTGTAAAACTTTTGTGGTTTCTCGGCGAAAAACTGCGACAAGTAATTTTCACAGGCTTCGCTTGAAGCCAACTTTACTCCATTAAGGGAGCTCTGCATTGACCGAAACCAATGGTAGTCCGATGGTGCAAGGTCAGGGCTATATGGTGGATGCATCAAAACTTCCCAGCCAAGCTCTCCCAGTTTTTGCCGAGTCATCAAAGATGTGTGTGGCCTAGCGTTGCCCTGATGGAAGTCGACGCCCTTTCTGCTGATCAGTTCTGGCCGTTTTTTTCGATTGCTTGCTTCAATCTCATCAGTTGTTGACAGTAAAGTGTAGAATCAATCGTATCGAGCAGGCTGGAGCAGGTCATAGTGGATGATTCCTTTCCAATCCCACCAAACACACAGCATAACCTTTCGAGGCCTCAATCCTGGCTTTGCGACCATTTGTTGAGCTCCACCACCCTTGCACCATGATCTTTTACGCACATTATTGTCGTATTTGATCCACTTTTCGTCTCTTGTTACCATTCGCTTCAGAAATGGTTCGATTTCATTTCGTTTCAGCAAAGAATCGCAGATGTTAATTTGGTTCATTAAATTTTTCACAGACAATTCATGTGGTACCCAAACATCGAGCATCTTTTTGTAGCCAGCCTTTTTTAAATGGTTCAAAACCGTTTGATGATAAATGTTCAGTGTCTTGGCGATGTCATGGCAGTTTATCTTTTCCATAATTTCATCGACTTTTTCTACGATAGCTGGACCGGAGCGAGGTGCATCTTTCACATCGAAATTTGCAGAATGGAAGCAAGCGAACCATTGTTGTGCTACACGAACTGATACAGCATCGTCACCCGTTATTAACGCATTTTGTCAATTTGACAGCCGGACTTGACCGGCACGAACTTGTGGTGTGGCTGCCACAAGAGCTTCAACTCTTAATTTGAGTGCATCATACAGCTGCGCACAATTTTTATTTCGCATTTCCTTTTGTAATCTTCTTCTCCTTTTAATTAATGTCTTTCGCATCATTTTCAGCAACATTTCTCAGTAGACTTTATTGCCGCATTTTACTTACGTTCAGTAGACTCGTTTGCTTTCTTTGTGTCTACAGGCATATTTGTATGTATGTAAGTATGTATGCTTGTATGTATGTATGTATGCTTGTATGCATGTATGTATGTGTGTATGCACTTGCCTATCTGCGTTATTTTTATTGTTCTTCTCCACTTCATATTCTCATGCAGTTATAATTAATGTTTCTTAGCTGCGTTTTTCATGCATCTTTCATTCGTGTTGTGGTTGCTATTATTGTTGTAGTTTTCCCACTTGCTGTGCACTTGTTGTTGTTTTATAGGTAAGGTCATATAATTGGCTGTCATGCACATTTTTGCTCAGCTGAGTGCATCAGCGCTCGATTGGGAAAAGAGGAAAAAAGGAAAGCAGAATGTAAAATGAGAACACGTAACATACATCAAGGCGTTTAACAAATTAAAATTTTGGGGTCGAATGGTAGTTCGACATAATTCTTTGTGCCGAAATGTGAGCGCCAACTTTTTTGTATTTCAGGATGTGCGTAAGTTATGCCAGTATTTGTTGTTTTTGTTTTTGTAGTTATAGCTGCACACAGGTACTTTCATGCAAGGTGCACACATACATACATACAAAACACATACACACAAGTATAACGTATACTTTCAACGCTTTCACTTCAATAAAACGTTTTAAAAATTTGCCCTCGGTAGGAGGTTTATGCAGTTGAATAAAGCGTTTTCTGTTTTTGTTTCTTGAACAGCTGCAAAAGTATGCATAAAATACGTAAGTAATCGCTTCTCGGCACAAAAGCAGCTTCATGACAATGAAAACGGGTATGGCACAATTGTGTTTTTCCTAGAAAACCGTAGGAAATATTTCACTTCAGTTCCTGCGGGTTTAATTTGAGTAATGCTGCCACTCAGTCGATGGAGATTTTTTAACGGCTTTTGAGTATTTTTTATTCCATTACACCGACTGCTTTGTACTGCCGCCCACCAGTTATGTGCGATCCCATATTATTCCACCCAACTAGAATCGCAGAATTTATTCGTAAAAACTTTGAGTAAACCTCAAAGAGGACTGATATCTCCGCTATTCAAGAGATGCGAGTGACGGGGCAAGGATAAAAGACCGTTGAATCTTGCGACGTCTACTACAACTACCATGCAAAGGAGCACAAATTCGGTCTTGAATTAGTGGTGAGAGAGGGATTCCGTGGCCAAGAACTTTACATAATCCTTGTGGGTAAGCATCTCGTTATAGCCCGCATCAAAGTGAAATTCTTTAACATTTCGATCATTTGCTCATGCCTCGATAAAAGAAAAAGACAGTGCGACAAAAGACCGCTTCTATGAGCGCTAATAATATCAGGGTGGAGTCAATTGTCATTGCGTTAGATAGATTAGAGGTGGAAAGACCTATCTGTCTCTGGATCTCGTCCCAGCTTGGCTGCAGCGAAGTTAATGCGGTCACAAGAGAGGTTAAAGTCACTAGATTCGTTCACAGGCTGACGCCGCAAGGTGGTGTCCTTTCGTCCTTACTTTGATTAGGCTAGGGCAATATTTCCAAATAGGCAGGATTGGATCGAGGGGAAAATCTGTACCGAAGCCGGCACCTCTGCCATCACTGACGGTTCCAAGATGGAATCGGGAGTCGGAGGAGGAGTTTTCTCTAAATCAGCCAATTTATCTATCTCATTTAAACTGCCCAATACTGCTAGTGTTTTTCAAGCACAAGTCTTTACGATTCTACAACATGCAAATGCTGGAGCGATGGAGATATTTACAGTTTCTCCGATAGTCAAGCCACGATCAAGGCCCTGACGACGTCATGGTGCGGAACAAGATTAGTAAACTCCTGTAAGGAGGACATCAAATCTCTTGGGCTTGCAGGTAACATTTCTCTGATCTGGATTCCAAGACATAGAAACATAGAGGGAAATGAAATTTCTGATGAGCTTGCCAAGAAGGGGACTGAATTGGCTTCAGAGATCCCTCTCCTCGGGCATCGGCATCCCCCTGACAGTTGGTAAAGGGGAACGGTACAAATTATTTCTTAGGAAAGCGCAGAAAAGATGGAGCTCCATTTCTTCATGTGCTATTTCGAAAACCCTTTGGCCCCAGTGCAATATACGGAGGACTCAGAAAGTCCTTTGGACTCCAAACTCGTAGCTGTATTTACCGATCACTGGATGGTCGACACATAAAGAAAAAGCTAGGGTTACCTTTTAACCCCCATCGCAGAAGCTGTGGAGACCTTTCAGAGAAAGAGACTGTTGAGCACTTTCTTTGTAAATGTCCGGGTTGGCAGCTAGACGATTAAGACCACTGGGTGCTCCTTTCTTCGGCAACCTGGGGCAGTGCGCCAATCTAAATCCCATTAATCTTCTTTATTATATCAACAGCTCTGGGTGGCTGTAGATATCTGCCTCTTGGAGGTCTCATAATGGTATCAAAACGGTGCTTTAGTGCTACTTGAAAAGTGCCAGACTGCCACCTCAACTATTTCACCTATCTACTTACCTAATGGAAAGCCAGCTTTCCTTGTGTGCTTTGAAGGTGTTTGCACATAGTTCCGTCACTTATGCAGAGATATACCGTTTAAGATACTCTTTTGGTTTCATCAATCTGAAGTACTTTAAAATTAACTGAACGTTTGCTTATAAACTGTTTTGCTAAAGTCATAAACAATAAAGTTATAACATTTCAAACACATTGCCAACTCTTACAGAATAACTAATCCTTAAATGCGCCACGTTTTCTTCGCCGTTAAAAAAAAATATATTTTTATTTATTTAAGATCCTGTTTAGCACACTAATGGTGATTGAAAAGTCGTTTGAACATTTTTGAAGTATTATTCAGCCGAAAAATTGCAAGGGCTTTGTTTTCTACTTTCTTGAAAATCGATTCGAAAAACATCCTAGATCAGCTCTCTTAGGCCGAATAGATTACAAGCGTTTCGGATTAACGTCTTATTGCATTGCTCGGCGATGGTTCTAAGATAGAGTCTGGATTCAGTAGATGAATACTCTTTCATTTTATCGCGGTAAATACAATTTATTTATTTTAGTTTTTTTAATTATTATACTTCAGCAAAAATTTTACACGAATATGCGAATGTAAGTCGATTAATTGATGGACTTTAAAAGCCAATCGTTTTTCCTTCACAGAAAAGCGGATGAGAAATACATTCTTACATGCATTTTATACGAGGCTTTATGCATTACATGGCACACATTTTATTACACATCTCACTGCCAGACCTGTTTTTTTTTTACATTTCTACTTTAACTCTTTCCTCTTTTTCTTCTCACTTGCAGACCGGCACTGCACTGCTGATCATTTACTCAACTTTCGCCGCCATTTACTACTCGAAAGTAAATCCATTGGTGTCCGATTACGATTACACCGACTATTTGGGCGGTGCGCGTTCACTGAGCGGTGGCGACGATGACTTCATCGACGATGACAACGAGAGCGACATCGATGGCAAGCAGCGGCAACGCAGCTGGCTCGATGGCATGTTGCCACGTGCTGGACGCACCATGAAATATATACTCGATGCGCTCGATAAACTGCCGGTGGACCATCGCGAAGCGGATGAGGCAATGAAAGGAGAGCGTTTAAGGTTAGTGGCGGCGACAGCCAACCCAGCGGAGCCAGTAGAGCAGCTGGTAGCAGACTCAGCAGGAGGGGCGAATGAAAGTGACGATACCACAGCAATAGGAGGGGAAAGTGATGCGAATGAAGAGCGGGAAGCCACGTTGGATTTAACGCAGCAGCGACAAGTGCAGGCGAATGCTGCTTAATGTCAATGAGTGGCTACAATAAAAGTTTCGCTGCACATTTCGGGCTGCAAGTATGACGCACACACACACACACACACGCGCATGCACACACCCACATGCGCTGAAATCGCCGTCATAAATTCTCACGCAATTAATTACAATAGTTTCGTGTTTCGTTTATTTCTTTAGTGCGGATTTTTGTTTGTTTGCTGCATTCTTCCACCTAGCGGACAATTTTATTGCTTCACTTTCTGCTTTCATTGCTCTCTGCACATTAATTTTATTTATTTGTATTCGAGCGATACACTTTTGCATTCATTTTCATTATTTTCTTTATTGCATTGATCAATTGTTATTTGCAGTTTTTTGTGTTCTTCCGTTCTTCTGCTCTCAGTTTTTATTTGTTTTTTTTTTTGTTTTCGGCGCACATTTGTATTGATTTATGGCGGAGAATTTATGGCAGCAGTGCCACGTATGCAGATTTGAGAATGAAACTGCCGTTGCAAGCGTAGAAAATCGTTGACTATGTGGCCACATCTCGGCACATCTGCTATGTGGCCCTTTGTAGTGCTTCAGAATTGCGGTTTAATTTCACTAAAAGACATTTGATGCAGAGAAAAAATGTGAGCATTAAAGGCTCCTTTAATTAAGCAAATTAAAAATCCATTATTTAACTTAACCGGCAATAATATTTTAATAATTATATTTACATGCATGCTGCACATACACATGTAGTTGCAAACATACATACATACATACAAATAAGTTTTTATATATTCGTAAGTATTCTGCTCTCGAAGGTCTTTTGGTGAAATGAACTTTTTGTTTATAAGGAAAATTTATAGATATATATACGATCCCGAGGTATATCTGTATTCTATAATATAATCGATTTTTTTTACAAAAAAATCATTGAGCTATGATAAGTGTTATTGATATACTATGTGAAAATAAATTTAGCAAAAAAAAAACAATGTTTTTATACTCATTAAGGTTAATGCCAGAGTGAAGTAGCGCAAAGCGATGCAGAGCGAATATTCAGCTTTGGGATTTCATTCTGAGCGATGTATTCAGGCGAAGAGTGTTTTATTTCCAATGGTGTACTTAACACTTTTTTTGGAAAAAGGTAAACTTAAGGGAAGGTAAGCTTAACAATTTTATTGAAAAAAAGGTAAGTATTTCATGTACTCTTTGGGCAAAAAGTAAGGTGAATTTGGTTGTAAAAGGAAAAATCTTTATTTATTCTTGTAAATCAATATCATCCCCTTCAAAATAATCCCCTCTCGATGAAATACATCTTATGCTAACGATTTTTCCAATCCCCGAAACATGCCAAATAGTCCATTTCCGGTATAGCCATCAGCACCTTCTTCGATTTAGCTTTTATCTCCTCAATCGACTCGAAACGCGTTTCCCGGAGTGGTCTCTTGAGTTTTGGGAATAGCTAGAAGTCACACGGAGCCAAATCAGGCGAATACGGTGGTTGCGAAACGATATGCGTGGAAACTTTGGCGAAATGGTCACGAAGAACGAGTGCAGTGTGAGACGGTGCATTATCGTGATGCAAAAACCAAGAGTTGTTGGATCATAATTCTGGTATTTTTAGACGAATTGCTTCACGTAAGCGACGCATAACGCTCAAATAATATTCCTTATTAACAGTTTGGCCAGGTGGAAGGAATTCATAGTGCACCACACCACGAAAATCGAAAAAAACTGTCATCATGACCTTTATTTTTGAACGACTTTGACGTGCTCTTTTCGGTCTGGCCTCGCCTTTAGCACGATATTCGCTTGATTGGTCGGTTGTTTCAGGGTCGTAAACATAAATGCAAGTCTCATCTCCCGTAATGATGCATTTGAGCTTGTCCTGATAGTCTGAAAGCATTGTTTCACACACATCAACGCGACGACTTTTTTCCAAGAAATTGAGAGTTTTCGGTACCAAACGAGATTTGACTTTTCGTAGGCCCAAATGGTCTTTCAAAATGGTTTTCACAGATCCTTCTGATATTCCAATCATATCAGCAAGGTCTTTAACAGTCAACCGACGATTTTTGAGCACTAACTCCTTCACTTTATTGACGTGTTGGTCAACTGTTGACGTCGATGGTCGTCCGGAGCGCTCCAAGTCATCAACATGTTCTCGACTCTCTTTGAAGTCTTTGTACTACTTATAAACATTTTTCTACGACATGGTCGAATCACCAAATGGCTGCAACATGCTAAACGTTTCCGCAGCCGAAATTTCATTCCGCAAACAAAATTTGATGGCACTTCTCTTATCAATCAAATCAGACATTGTAAAAATCGAAAAATGCACTCATGGTCGTTTGGTAAACACACGCGTAAATATATTACTGATAATGACATTCACATGAAAGTTGGCCCAGATGTTATTAACAGTGCTGCCAACTCACGAAAAAATAACTAGAGCGAAATTTTAATCCCGCGAAGTTTGACAAATAAATTCACCTTGCTTTTTGCCCACATGTGGCTGTTGCACCTTGTATAAATTCGCTTAAGAATTCTCAGAATTTTCCGCATTTCCTGAAAAAAATGATCGGGACAATTACCTGAGGTTTCATTCGGACCCAACGTTCTCATACTGTATTTTACAGTTCACTGCGGTTTTTACAGCTATTTCGGAGTGTGTGGTCCGTCGTAGATGTGGTGGCAATGTTAAGTTTTGAAAAGCAAGTCCGCGTGGACTTTCCGACTGTTAGGAAAAGGATTGAAGGCAATGCAGCTATTTTGTAGCGTCATGGATCTAGCATTATAAGGGGTGGTTAAGTTTCAAGGGCCGGTGGTGATTTTGAATAAAATACAATTTTTTAGGAAGTTATTCTCATTTCTCTTTATTGTGATAATATTGGTATGACTCAATTACGTATATAACAAAATATCGGCCAAAAGGCCGCCGCAGCACACTTAAATCCGATGGTCCCAATTTTCGATGACGCTGAGGCATAATTGAGGTTCTATGCCGTTAATGTGCCGAATTATTTTATCCCTTAGCTCTTGATTTGTTGCTGGCTTATCGACGTACACCTTTTCTTTCAAATAAACCCAAAGAAAAAAGTTCAACGGTGTCGTTGACGCTTAGGTGTGGTTCACATTCAACATCGGCCCTTAGAAATTTAACCAACCTTTATACTCGCACAAACAAGCTTTGATTCAATTATGAAAATATTGAAGAAGCTTCAGCAACCGTTCCTGAAGCATCTATGAAGAGTTGCTGCTGAAGAAGAACTTCAAGAATCTGCCAATCAAGATAAATTCCAATGGCACTTGGCTGAAGAGAAGCTTTTTTCTTCGTTTTTCGGAGTCACAACATAAATTGGTTATTTCTTGGGAAAAGTTGTCGACTGTTTGGTAAAAAGCAGATACTGTAAAGAGTGCGAAATTCACGAAAAGCACAAAGGTACGGCTAGGAATGAATCATGGTTAGAAAACCATCATGAAAATTGTGCAGCAAATCACAAAGGTAGCTCTGGGAAAACGGAGCCAGATAGTGCTGTGGAAATGCTTCGGAGATCATTCGAAAACTATGGGGTTAAATATGAATATTACATAGGAGACGGTGATACAAAAACTTTTTCTAGTATCACCAATGCTCAGCCTTATCAAGAACTCGAAGTAAAGAAGAAAGAATGCGTGGGTCATGACCGAAGTATGGGTAAGTGACTTCACCAAGTCGTCAATGACGGTAAAAAATCGACGTCAATCACGAAAGAAGAGATACCAACGACTACGAAGGAAATCTCAAATACACCGAATCAAATCAAACGAGTTAGTTGGGGAGGAAAAGTAAAATTAACTGCCAAACTAATAGACGAGCTAACTATTTATTACGGTTTAGCAATTAGAAATAATATTGACTCACTGCAAAATACGAAAAATGCCATATGGGCGCCATTCTACCATAAATCAACGATGGACGAAAAACCTTAGCATTTTTATTGTCCACCTGGAGAAGAAAGTTGGTGTGATTGGCGGAGAGCAAAAGCCGAAGGTACGATTAATGAATACAGGCACAAAGCTCCCTTACCTGAAATTCTACTGCCGGCAATAAAACCCATCTATGAATCATTAAGATACGAACAATTACTTGAAAAGTGTTTAGGTGGACTCACACATAATGTTAATGAGAGTCTTAATTCGAAGATCGTTGTCGGAGAGTAGTTGAAGTAGCTACGAATGTTGCTGTATCTACTTTTAATGACGGAACAGAGAGTTTATTAAGAATGGCAAGATTACTTGGAACAACAATTGTATATGAGGGGTACCACTATGTATTGTCTTGGAGAAAATTCAAACCGGCAAAAACACGCACGAATCGAGGCTATGAAAGCAACAAAAGAGGTCAGAACATCTCGCCGAGTGGAGAAAAATAAATTGCTTACTGATCAGGAAGGCATACAATATGAAGCTGGAATGAGAGATTTGACGTAAGTTCAGAAAATAAATTAAAAAATTCATTTTAAGCTCTTGTTTTAAATGCGTGTGACCTTGAGCGAAACGCACTTGAAAGTTTAAACTCGTTTTTCTCGAAACTACTTCCGGCATGGTCTGCATGCTAACTCATACAGTTTTTAATATATTTTGAGGCGGTTTTTTGTTAATATTGAAAAGTGTTTTCCCTATAGTGCGGATTTTTGATATTTTTATTAAAAAAATTTAATTTAATTTTAAATAATAAATACATTTAATTTTAATTATAAACACAATTAAAGTGTGACATTTATGACGTAAAGCGCATACTTTTTTTTTAAATGCCGTAAATTGCAAAATTTTTCGATTTCAAAAATCCGGCTCAACAGGCTATAACTACAACTTTATTTTACTAGAATTGTTTTACTTTTTACAGATCCATCAAAATTTCAAGAAGAAATGAAGCAGACTGTGGAGCAACTTTTTTTTCATTGTACTTTGGGTCACGTGATTTTTTATACCCTAATTTTTGTAAAGAAAAATTAAAATATTTTTTTTTTACTAAGTTTAAGTACTAATAAACAATGTATAACATTTTTTATATTTATTTCTCTTATTATCCCTTCTAAAAACACTTTTTCTTCTTTTAGCACATTTTTGGCGCGTGACGTATGTAACCCCTTAATTAGGTGGCGCAAAAAAATCATCCAGTTTTGGTTTTGAATAACGTTTTTACTAAATAAAATAAAAAAATATTCTGAATGATGAAAATCTTTATTTTGACCTTCACGCAAACAAATTTGTATATTGCAACTGCTTAGTTCAGAAGTGTCAAATACGACTGACGTACGACGACATTTACCTACAAAAGTTATAAATCTTCCGATAGGGTGGTTAATTTTCCGCGTACTAAATGATTCTTTCAAAGCAAGAAAACGTCCAAGAAAAGCCAAATTTGGTTCAGATCGATCTTTGTATATCCTAGCAGGCTGTTATTTTAGGATGCAAACAACCCCAGAGACATTAAGAGTTATAAGTTTTAACGCCAGCCAAATGGACAGAAATTCAGTCTTTACATAGAAAAAGTGGGCGTGACTTTGTATCTGATCTTGATAATATTTATGTGGGGTTTAAATAAGGTGGTGAGAAATACGTGGCCAAAGTGTGGGCGAGTTTTATTACATCGTTGTCGATGTACACGCATTTACCCAAAAGTGGGCGGGGCATTTTCTGTTTCTCAAAATGTTAATTATCGTCGTATTTATTTTTTTGGGTAAATCATTTTTACAAAATTGCAATAATTATGCTTTATTTATAACAAAAATATCTTGTTTTTTTCTTTTTGGAAAATTGCTCGTGGTTAGTGATCGATCTCACCATTCATAACCAAACTATGTTGGACGAAGAGTTATACACCCCCCGAAATTATTATAAAGGCACCAAATTTTGACAAGTTTTGACTATTTACTTATTTATTTTTTAATTTTAATATTCTTTTTTTTTATAAAAATGTAGTTCAATCTTTAACACAGACCATAATAATTCAAGTTGCAAACATTTTAAAATATTTGTAAAAAATCAACAAATTTTGATCAATGTTTTAATTATCAATTAATTAATTCATCTAAAAACCGCTTGGTAGATTTCAATAAAATTTATACTGCTTTTGAAAAACATAAAAAACTCGTGCTTGATGTTTTCTGAAGTCAAGTCGTGTTTAGTTTTGAAATTCATCATTTATTCGGGCCTCTAAATTAGGAATAGTCCTAACCCCTTGAGATATTATGGTAAGCAGTTTTATAGCTCGAACATTTTTGGTATAAGAAAATACAAGTTTGAAGCAGCTTAAAATTTTCGTTGATTTTTTATAATTGTTTTCTTAACTGTATTCCACTGCCGTATAAAGAAATGTCGTGCATTCGTTATAGAGAGAGACAGCAAATGGAAAATTTTAGCAAATAAATTCGATGAATTTTTATAAAGAATCTTTGAAAAATCGCGCAATGCTGTTTTTAAATTAAACATGTAAAAGTTTAGGTTTTTTCAGCTTTCAATATTTTTATTCAAAATACGACTCTTAATTATTTTATGTGAAAAATGGCATAATTTAAATATCCACCTTGAGCACGTCTACAGGTATAATCTGGTAAACAGTCCATTCATAAATGCCTCAGCAGCAACAGCACGCCCAATTTTTGGTCTGCAATTCCTTTTTCAATCCTCGATCGAATCAGTTTCTTGAAATTTTTTCACCAACCTTTGAATTGTGTGCTCATTTGAACGATTATTTCTAGAAAAACAAATCACAAATTTTGCGATATGTTGCTTTTAAAGACCGACTATTTTCATAATAAGTTTCAATAATTGTAATGCGTTGTTCTGTCGTATAAAATTGGCGTCAGCTTTGAAAGACTCTAGAATGAATGTGCAAATATCGCATGCGTTAAATATGTTTAGCTTTGAACAGTTAGAAAACAACTGTATGTAATAAACATTTGTAACAAAAGTACTGCATACTTTTAGGCAAGCCAAATTTTTCTGTGCGTATATCATAATACAGAGGTGGGCAGAAGAGATGTCCATTAGCGACTGCAGGGTCGGTAGAAAAAAACTGAAAACAGCGAACGCATATTCACCTTTCAGCACGACATCAACCGGAGCTTCTAGCTCATGATGTTCGCATGTGGCTTGCTTACAACGTGGCCTGTACTTTGCCACATTCTCACCCATACGGTCTTTTGACCATTATCCCATCGATCATGTGAGTGAAAAGTTGGAGCGAAAGCTCAGTAGTCTGATATTTCAAGCAAGCCGGATATGTAAAGTGTGTGGAAAGCAGAATGGAAACAATTTTGGGGAAGAGACCGCAAAAAAGTTAGTACATTCAGTGCCGAATCGCTTGAATGGAGTCCTCAAGCAAAACGGCATGTGAAAAAAATATTATTATAAATTATGTCATTTTTACTTTTCATTAGTTCTATTACAGTACATCAAAGGTAGCAGTGCTTGTAACATCTCAGCCTTGCTCAATAGATATTTTGGAGAGGAAGATGGCTAAACTCCCGGACTACTAGGTGACAGGTGACTATTGAAGCAGCAAGGCAGAAGTGGCAGATGCAGTAAATCGCCGAACGGACGTTGGACTTAGCGCCTAATAATTCATTTTGTAAGTAATTGGTTAGAAAAACGTCGTGGTCAAATGAATTTCCACCTTCCACAAATATTAACAGGGCATGGATGTCTCAAATTTTACTCACATAAATTCGGACACGAAGGCGTCTCTTTTTGCACGTTCTGTCCAAATGACGTTATTCAAGATACAGAATATTGTGTTTTTGTCGATCCGTAGTTTGCAATCGAAGGCGATTACTTCAGAAATAAAATGCGGCAGCCAATTAAGTTTAACAACCTGTTGGACATTTTGCTTAAGTCAAAAGAAAACTGGTTCGCTGTTTGTATTATAGCAAAGTATTACCTAACCGCCTAACCTAGGCGAAGTAATCCCTAACGATAGTTCCACGGACAAAAGGAAATAGGGCTGGAGTGGGTTTTTAGTGCGGTGAGTCGAAAGACAAATCCCAGACTTTGGCTGGTGCATCAGCTGCGCGAGCGGTCTGAAGCAGTGTTGCCAAGGCCAGTAAACCTGAGTCGCTAGGGCCAATATCAAAAGTCGCTAGAAAGTCACTAGCTCCATCAGGGGCGGATCCTAAATTTCATTCTGAGAGATAGATTTAAATATTTTATATTTACTTAAAATGAATTAAAAAGTAAGTAAGCTAGAGGATAGTAAACAATCAATTGAGCCGATATCAATTCAATTGTTTCACGTACAGAACATAGTAAAATCCGTGGATTCTCCGACCGCATTGCTCTTATGTGATCAGTGGTAAAAATAATTTGGTTACTCATTACAATTGTGTGAAACAAAGTGTAATTGAGTTGGATATATTTTATTATTTCTTAATACAACGTATGTTTTTTGTTAATTTCATAAAAAATTTTAAGCTAAAAACAAATTTAAAATTTCAATAATAGATCGCTAATTTATCAACCATAACATACTAATAGGTAGTGCGTTATTTTACCAATAGTTAGTAAATTGTTACTCTAGAGTATGTAAGGTAAAGGGCATTCACGGGTAATCAAGTTGACAGAAACGTATCTGTATTGCCTAAAACGGTTTTGATTTGCTCTCCAAGAGTCCCCAGATAAGTCGCTAAATCATTTTTGTCGTCAAAAATTTTTTTTTGTCGCCAAGACTCAAGCAAAAGTCGTCAATTCTAGCTACAAAGTCGCTAAATTGGCAACACTGGTCTGAAGTTGGTTACACTTCGAGTGCCGGACCCTGTAATCTTTACCACAAGACATACTTTACATTTGCACTGAGCTCTATAAATTATTATGAAGATAACATTTGCGCCTAAGAGTATGCAACACTCAGCATTGGTGCTCATAACTGGTGGCCAAAATGACCGTATGGGCCTCGGCGTTCATTCCTATTCTAATAAATTTTAGTAAGTTTAGAAGAAGTAAGAAAAATATTATATATTTTATAAGAATATTTTATGTAAGATGAGAAAATTTCCGAGGCAGCTATGCACTCTTTCTAGTCTTCTACCATAAGCAAAATCGGAAATTTCAACAAAGCAATGCAATGTAGACTAAGAAAAGACTTATTCGAATAACTCTAATCCTCTTCAAATATATGCAGAAAATCGCCAATATAATGTCGTAGCGAAACTAAAAGCCTCCATTGTTGAGAAATGGCGGAACAACTTGAACTATAATTTGATTTGAATAAGAGATTTTTTAAATTAATTAAAAGCAAACGAGCGGAAGCAAATTACTTAACCCATAACAATTAGTGTTGGTGTAAATTTAAATGAAGTACAATGAACCAAAAAGCGAACGGTTGTTTAATTTTGCAACATAGTGTATACGTATTAGTGTGTGCAGATAATTTTTTCTGCTATTAAAAATTTCTGGTGGTAAAAAAACTGAGCTTCAAGTGTTTGTAAATGTAAAAGAAGAATTATTTGCTCGTATTGTTTAGAAAATTAATTGAAAAAGTGGTAAATTTTGATTTTACGGAACAAAACACAAAATAAGCCTGCACACTCTTACATATGAGTACAGTATATGTTACGTAGAAGAGCAACAAAGCAGCAGAACAACAACTATAGCATCCCACTTGTGTGCATCCATCTGAGAATGCGTGCTGGCAAAGTATTTTTTAATTAAAAAGCATCGAAGAGCGAAGATAATCATGAAGTGAGCTGGGAGAGTGCGACCTGGTAATTCTTATATTGAAAGGTAATTAAATGTTTTATATAAATAAAAGTGTTAAAAAAGCGTGCAAGAAATTATGTGGAAAAAAATTAAAGAGTTGAGACGGAAAATGTCGAAAATGTGAGAACAAAGAAAATATTTAATAAGTTCTTGAAGCATTGAGGCAAGAACTTTACTTGTAGCGGTTTGTACTATGTAAAGGGTGATCAATTTAGAGGCACCGGATTTTAAATTGAAATAAATCAAGGAAAATTCCAAATGATTGGGCAATCTTTAGTATTTTTATGTAGAACTATTTCTAACATTTATTTTTTAGAGATAATCCGTAGTTCAACCATCCATAAACATCAATTTGAAATGACTCGCTGGAGGGCTTTGGTCGGTATCCCGTGAACAACTTTAGTAATGTTGGCTTCTAGTGCCTTAATAGTGCGAACTAAGCAGACAGACATGGCCGAACTGGAACAGCGGTCCATCGAAGATCTTGCTAAGATTCAACAGAGAATCTATAAGAAAAATGATAGGTGTATTAACTGGTCATTGTTTAATAGGCAGCCACGCTAGAAGGTTAGGACTCCCGTACTTCGATTTCTGTAGAAGCTGTCTTAATACAAAATAAGAGGAAACAGTCAGACACCTTTTATGTGAGTGTGAAAGCTTAGCTATGAGAAGGCACTCTTGATACAGCATTTCTAACCGATGTAGCGGATATAGCCCATCTAAAACTAACGAAGCTCTGCTCGTTTATTAAAGCAACCGGATGGTTTGAAAAGGAACACGTAGAGTAAGGATAAGCTCCAGTGGTATCACAATGGACCTGCGGAAGGTCTAAGTGTGTCTTATGACAACCACCCTACATACCTACCTACCTCGAAGCTGGTTTATCCAAATATATTTAGACTTTTTATGACTTTAGGTAGGTAGGCGAAATGGTTGAAGTGCCAGTCTGGCACTCCTCAAGTGGCACTAAAATGCCGTTTTGATACCACTATGAAACGTCAGATATCTACCGCCAGCCAGAGATGTTGATATAATGTCCCAGGCGGTCGAAGAAAGGAGCACCCAGGGCCCTTAGTCGTCTAGCTGCCAAACCCGGACATTTACAGGGAAAGTGCTGAACAGTCTCCTTCTCTGAAAGATCCTGAAGAAAAGCTTCTGCTTGGGGGCTAAATGGTAACCCGAGCTTATCCGCGTGTGTGCCGATCGTTCAGTGACCGGTTAACACAGCTACGTTTATTGTACTGGGGCTAAAGCGTTTTCGAAATAGCACACGAAGAGATGGAGCTCCAACTTTTCTGCGTTTTCCTGAGAAATAATTTGTGAGGTTCCCCTTTAACAACTGTCAGGGGGATGCCGATGACCGGGTAGGAGGTCTCTGAGGCCAATTCAGTCCTCTTCCTGGCTAGCTCATCAGCAGTTTCATTTCAATCTATGTCCCCATGTCCTGGAATCCAGATCAGAGAAATGTTACCTGCACACCCAAGAGATTTGATCTCCTCCTTACAGGAGTTTACTAATTTCGTTTTGCACCATGACGTCGTCAGAGCATTGATCGCGGCTTAACTATCGGAGAAATTGTTAATGCCTTTCTCGTTCCCACGTTTCCTAAGCATTTTGCATGCCTGCAGGATCGCAAAGACTTCTGCTTGAAAAACACTAGCGGTATTTGGTAGTTTAAAAAGATAGGTAAATTGGCTAATTGACATGGTTTAGATATCCCCACAAAGAAAAGCCCTAAGATGTGATATCACGCGATCTTGGTGGCCAATCCATCGGTCCGAGACGAGAGATGAATCGCTCACCAAAACGACGACGCGGTAATTACATTGTTTCACGGGCTATATGGCTGTATGGCTGTATCAGGGGCTTCAATTTCCGGCTTCAAAAAAGTCGTTTTTATGGCTCGGTAGCGTTCGCCATTCACTGTTGCATTCCCTCCAACCCCGTCTTTGAAGAAATATGGGCCGATGATTCCCCCAGCCAATAGGCCGCACCAACAGTTGTTTTCAATAAATGTAATGGCTGTTCTTGAATGGCCTCGGGTTGCTCTTCAGCCCAAATATGAAAATTTTGCTTATTGAAGTAGCCAAAAATGGGTCTTATGTGTTTGGCCCATAAATTGGCCTGAACGCGCGATGAACACTTTTCACACAGCGACGATTTTCGTAATAGATTTGTATGATTTGTAAGTGGCGTAAGTCTTTATATGATGAAATGTCAATGAATACTGAAAAAAAATGTGTATTTAGCTTGACAGTAGTCCCGCGAGATCTGTCAAAAAATCTTATTGGAAAAACTACCTCCAATTTGATCACTCTTTACGGAATTTGCTGCCCATGAGTGTATGTGATGTGCATAACTTCAAGTCATATACAGGATCCTTGCAGCTCCAGCTTTTTTTTATAACAGTTGTTACTGTTCGATGGCGCTCTTAAAAGCTAGGCGGAAATTAGAGCCTTGGACTCATTATTTGCGCGTCGGGGAATGTCTGATTTCTTTCTCAACTGTATCCGAATACTTCGATATTAGGTCCAATTTGGTTCTCGGTCACAGTGGCATAGCGGGAAGCAGCTAGGATGACGAGGTGTCTAGATAGCGGACTCTCGAGACAGTTTCACTGCAAAATCATACGATTGGGGCTTATGGAACTTACGATGGGAGTATCTCTCGAGCTTAGAGAGCGCTGCGCCCGCAAATCATTGTCATTCTCACGATCTTTTTAGATGATCGATTTGCGTCTGTTTTAATTGTTATGGAGAACTTGTGGTTTGCTCTTTGAAAGATGTGTCTCGCATCAACTCATCGAGCGCTGGGTTAGTGCGCAAACGTGCAAAGTCGTGAGGTCTTTCTGGGCACGACTAAATCGGGGAGCGCTCGAGAGAACTTCCGAGGTTAAGAAAGTCGCAACTTTCGGATTTGGTGAGTGGTCTTATTGATCATTGGCCGTTAAGTAGCCATGCGGTGAAATTTGTACTGCCTCAACTCCTTTGTGCAGAAGCTGTCTGGAGGATGATGTGGAATCATTTCAGCACCTTTTCCTCAGCGGTTTAGTTCTCGTTGGGTTAAGAAGCAGGCATCTAGAGTCTCATTTGTTTGATACACTTGTGGATATAGCAGGTTTAAATACTATATCACACATCTGATGTATTTCATCAGCAGCTTGAAGCGGTTAGCGCAATGTAGTTAGCCACCGTTTGGTCGTCATCCTCCAATTCGAAACCGGGGCGCTTTTCCTCTCTTTCTTTCCTCCCAGTTGGGGGTTTCCTTTCTGTTTCGGATCTGTATGGGATCACAATGAACGAATTTGATTCTTTGTCCAAGTGGGCCGTCGCTTGGGCAGCCATTTATGCTAATCTAACCTAACTTTTCGTTGGTGAGTCTTTTGACTGACGTCAAGTAATAAATCTATAGTTAATCTATATGAGTTCTGTTTCACTTGAGAACCGAATCAAAATAATAAAAACTCTTTATGATTTGTAAGCCTTATTACATTGCGTAGTTAACATCTTGTTTCTCCAACGAAGTTAGTTCGTTGTTGATCACACCACATGCGAGTGTAATGGCATGTAATAATTACACCCATGACCAATCATATTACCTTGCCGTTACGAATTTACGGGATTTTATTTAATGCGTTCAAGTTTGTTGTTAATGGAAAAAAGTGAAAAGATTCACATCGTTAGGAATTTTTTAGGATTCCCGAAAATCTAAAAAATAATTACATTATATGTAAATGTTACCAAATTAATATAAACCATACAGGTATATAAATATGTGCCAAAAGATCATTAGCAAAATTATGAAAAAGGAAAATTAATGTACTAAAGGGTCTTCCAAAATATGGCTCTTAACAATTATATGTGCACGTCCATAGGCTGTCATACGAGAATTAAAATGTCTAAGGACTCACACACACAATATCGTATTGAGTCTGAATGATGTGGAAATCGTTCTTGTTTTATTCACTTAGACTTGTATATACATATATATATAATTGACGCGTACACCCTTTTTTGGGTGTTTGTCCGAGCTCCTCCTCCTATTTGTGGTGTGCGTCTTGATGTTGTTCCACAAAATCGAGGGACCTACAGTTTTAAGCCGACTCCGAACGGCAGATATTTTTATGAGGAGCTTTTTCATGGCAGGATTTTTCACTTAGACTTTACTTTTCAAAAAACTCTCTAAACGGTAGCTTAGTGGAATTAGATCGGGAAACCTAGATCGCAATAATGCAACGTTTTAACGTGACTTGTTGCTTCATCCTGTTGAAAATAAAGATCGTCTAAGTCTATTCTTTCAAGCTCAAACCACAAGAAATCTTCAATCAGTTGTCTGTAGCGACGTCCATATAGCGGGAAAATTATTCCACTAGTCCGAAAACTACACCAAACAGGTGTGGATATAATGATTTTTCTGATATTACTCGAGTGGTTTCTTCTCCCCAAAGTGAAATAAGCTTCAGCAATAAATATGATTTTGTACGAAAATCCAGACTCATGTTCAAAGAACTAATTAACGAAATGTTTGTGGTGCTAATGATATATTGGCTTCAATTCTCCTTTTTCTTCTTTATTTGCTATTCGTAATCGAATATAAGCGATTATACCAAGCGTGTTTTTACATAAAAAAACAACAAGAAAATTTTTTCCAAAAATAATTTATTCACTTGAAAGCCCATACTTTACTCTAATTTTCTACATAACTCCCATTACTATTGAGGCATTTATCGTATCTTGGGACCAACTTTTGTATGCCATGGTCAAAGAAGATTACCGCCTGATTAGACAACAACTGCTTCACAGTCGTTTTCACTTTGTCATCATTGGAATGGCGCTGCCCCGCCAGATACTTCTTCAAGTGCATAAACAAATGGTAGTCGCTCGGCGATAGATAGGGACTGTGTGGAGGGTGGTCCAATTGTTCCCAGCCAAAAGAAGGAAACTTTTCAGCTAAAGACGAAATCTGTTCTCTTTCACTTTACAGTTCACTTTTTGAATCAGTTCATTGGTAATGACTGAAGGTGTCCCACTTCGTTCCTCATCATGAATATTTGTGTGGCCATCTTTAAAGGCCCTAACCCATTTCCGCACCATTTCATCACTCATAATATTTTCACCATACACTTCACTGATTTGGTGATGAATGTCAACTGATTTGAAGCCTTGAGAGAAACCATATTACAGCACGCACTTTACAGTCGGCGAGATTCTTCAGTCGGGTGGAGGAATTTTAAAATGACGCAAGCAGATGTAGACTCGATCAGATGGTTCCGTAATGGTCTTACTGTAAAAACACGCCTCGTACAACTTAAAAGTAAAAAAATTAATTTTTTTTTTTATTTAAAATTTGAAGAAATTTGCGGTCTCTAGGTGCTTCCAAGAGGGAATCCACACGTTTTATACCGGTTCACTGCCTTATGTTTCTCAAATTCGAAAACCGCTTAAGCCCGATTCCTCTTCCTCCTTCAATATGAGTTGCAACAGTTCATATTTCAGGTTTTGTGAACTCTTTGCAGCACTTCTTCAGTATAAACGTCTTCAAATGCTTTCAGTCTATTCATGTCGAAGAGTTTTATGGCCCATATTTCCATGCCATATAGCAAAACTTACCATACATAGCATTTTATGAAGCGCATTTTTAGTTGAAGATTGAAGTCGCGACATTTTAGGACCTTGCCATATTTGAGAAATGCGGATCTTGCCATTTCGACATCTTATTTCTGTTGAGGCATCACAGTTTTCGTTGAGAAGGCAAACAAGGTATCTAAGTTTATTTACTCTTTCTACAGGAGCATTGTTGATTGTTCAATAAGTGTTATTGTAGGTATTTCTTCTGCTAACAATCATGTATTTAGTTTTGCTGATGTTGACTTTGAGGCCGTATAGTTGACTGAGCATTGCAACTTTGTCGACCAGTTTTTGAAGGCTAGCCAAGCTGTCACATACAATACTAGAGTTGTATCGTCGGCGTACCTGATGTTTTTTTATAATGACGCCATTTACTTTGATACCATCCTCAATGTTTTCTAATGCTTCATCAATATTTCAGTTTTTCGGTGTAAATATGTATTAAAGAGCAGTGGAGAGAGTATGCAGCCTTGTCGAACACCTTTCGAAATCGGTATCGGTCTTCAGTGCAGTCACATCAACTAGAATATGCGCTGTTTGGTGGTAATATCAATTTTCAATTGCTTGGATTTCCTTTTCATGGATATTCAGAGATCTTAAAATATTGAACAATTTCTCATGTTGCACAGTGTCAAATGCTTTTTCGTAGTCTACGAAACATTGAAAGACATCTTTTTGTACGCTTCAACAATTTTCAACAAGCACCTGGACACAGCATAAAGCTTCTCTTGTATCCATTCCTCCACGGAAACCAAATTGCATTTCAGCCATTGCTTCTTCTAATTTCTTGTAAATTCTGCTGTGTAGAACTTTTTAGGGCGTGACTCATTAGACTTCTCAGTCTATATTTACTGCAGTACTTAGCATTGGATTTTTTTGGAAGGGTAGTAAGGTAGTAGTTGTAGACTCTCGTCGTTTATAAATTTCAGAATTTCAGATGGAATTTGATCAGGTCGTGTAGCTTTATTTGATTTCATATTTTTAATATCACTTTCGACTTCATGTTTTCTTATTGGAATACCGGAGAGCAATTGTGAAGGGGTACTGTAGTTTGATCTGTTATTATTAGTGAAAATGGTTTTTATATAATCTTCGCAAATAGCTTTTTTCTCATCTGTTTTCAAAACTGTTTCATTGTGTGAGTTTGCAAGGACTGACCGGCTTCTTTTTGTTTCTTTAAATTTTTTGTATAGATTGAAGTCATCGTTTAGGTCTTGTAGTCTTTGCAATTCTTGCGTTAAATGAGTTTTGTAAGGATGCAAATGCAAAGTCTTATGAAAAATCTGTCTAACAGTAAATTCATGAATGTCTAATTGTTGAGAACGTCGAGCGATCGATGTTGACGGTTGCGCAGCAACACTTTCAGCTACAGTAGCAATATTCTGAACGTCCAGTTTTAAGGCTGCCAGCCCTTTTTCTATCCTCGACAGAACCTGTATCTTGAATTTTTTGCAACTACCTTTGAATTCCGGACTCATTCGGACGAGTATTTTCCCCAAAAAAATCATTAATTCTTCGATTTGTTGTTCTTAAAGATCGACCCTTTTCATAATAAGTTTCAATAATTTTAACGCGTTTAAAAATGTAAATCTGTCTACTTGGCAAATATCAGAGATTACTTAAAAAAGGTACAATCTGGGTTTATTCATTACTGTTATCTAGGTGTCACTTTTGAAAGATCCTTTAGTAATACTCGGAAAAATAAAGAGAGAATCCACGGCGAGAAAGCGAGGTACGATAGCAAAAATTTAAATAAAAATAATTTATGTACAGCCAACAGCCAACAAAGTTCTGTAATTTGGTTAACAATAAATATTTAAAATACAAAAAACAAAAAAAAAACGTATAATAATAATAACCAACTAGACGCAAAAAATCGAGAAGGGGAATGCGTAAAATATGTTGTTAAATATCCATATTCATTAAGAACCGTTGCAAAAGCTACACTGTTGTAGTAATTGGAAGCAAAGCGGAGAAGCTAAATTTTTGTGAGTGAACAGAGTAGGTAAAGTTGGAGAAATATAGGGGAAGAATGTGAAGGGGCCTAACGTTGTTGTGTTGCTGCGCACAATCATTGAATTCGTTATTCCATGTGCTGCTTGCCGCTGAGCGTAGCCAAATCAATATTTTCTACTACTACTTCTTTTGGTTTATGCAATATTTCTATGCTGATTATTACTTATTTTCTATCATCTCACGACTATTCTGATTTTCAATGCTAAGCAATGACATAACAACAGCATTAAAACTAGGCCAACACACAGACCGATAAGTCTGATGTATAAGTAAATTTATCAATAAGGAATATAAATGTGGCCAACCGCCAACGGGTGAAAAGTTCAAGCGGAATGTGAGTGGAGCTTTGCGAAAAATTGGAAAAATCTGCAAACCGCAGAGCAACGTAAACACAATGCAAAATACCATCATAGTATGCGCTTATATCCATACGTAAATACATATGTGGATGTGTGTATGTGTACGTCAAGGTGATGATCGGCATACGTGCAACAGTTGACTGACTTACTGATTGCCAGCATTTCGCGCCTGTTGCACCAATGAAGCAATTGGCTGTTGCTTAGCGCATAGAAGAGGTTGCGGTAAGAAAATTATATTTTTATCTCTGCCAGCTGATTGATTTCATACACTCACCATTTGATGTGGTCAATCACCGAATTCGGGTGATCATCAATGAATTTGCTGCTGGCATGGCAAGCGGCTTGCAATCAACTTACTCACTCAATTGCCGAACAGAAGCGAACAGAAGCGATCGGTTTACACTCAACTCAGTGTATTGAGTTGAACCTGCGATCAATCACAGTTGCTGGCCTTTACTGCTGTGAAAATTGGGTCGGTAGTGGCGTACGTTGTTGTAGGTAGATTGAAATAACAGCGCTATAAATAAAAAAAAATGATAATAATTATTTGCTTATCGTAAAGGTTACCTTCTCTGATGATCGTCTATTAATTTTCTGTATGGAATCAATTGTAAATTCGAATTATTTGTATACAATGATAGTTTGGGTCACTCAAATGGGTTTAGTCATTTTGATTGCACAAATTTAAATTGCCATTAAACTTAATTTTTTCCAGCTTATAAAGCTGAAGTAAATATAAAAGCAGCTTGCGAAATGCCACAAAAAAAAAATTTAATTCTATAAATTTGTTCACCAAAACGTGGCCAATAATTCAATGGTGATGTCTTGTGGTTTTGTGTTTATTTTTTACAAATATTAAAGGTAACATATTGTTTGACTTTTTTTATCAATGAGGTTGCAATCAAAAAGAAAAAGAAGAGTAAATTCTTAATGAATGGATTTTTGCCACTCTGATAGCGGCTCTTTTCGACTTAATACGGTTTGAAAGTCAAAAAGGTACATTTTTTGATGCCTTACCGAACTCGGAGGAAAAAAATATTCAGTAATTTTGAAATTTGAAAAATTGAACGAACTTTAATATAATTGAATTTTATTAGAAGTGACGAGATTTTCCAAAGACTCAGATCTGCTCGGGGTTGTGCACAAGTCCATCTATTCTGTGGCGGCGCTTTGAATTTGATATTCTTTTTAATTTCTAAATGAGTTACTTTTTTGATTTACTTCATTGTTCATGTTGCTCAAAAACTTTTCAGCTGTTTCAGTTTGTGTTGCCTATTTTCATACTCCAGTCAGTTCCGCTTGGTTTTTGTTTTACTTTGGCAAGTTCGTAGAGCATTCAGATACAAAGTCAGTCCTCAAACGTAGGAACTACTTTTCAAGGTTGTTTTCCAGACTAATGTGCCTCGAAATTTTTCCAAGTACGTGAATACGCTTTGGATACAATTTTCGATAGTTGTTTTTAGAAGCTGGAAAAGTTTTGTGTTTTGAAGGTTTTCGAGGCATTTTCGCGGTTTAAGGGAATCGCTTCAGTATTATATTCACACATTCATAAAGTTACATTTGAGTATGAAGTCACATCGTATTATATCATATAACTTCACATCGCATGACATATCACTACATCAGATGCTATCAGTTGGCTCAAGGAGATGATCGGCATACGTGCTACATTTCACACTGCATTAGATCACACCACTTGCACAAAAACAAAGGTTGTACGAGTATATTCGTTTCTATACGAATCGGAAATATCGTATCAGTATGTCTCTTTCAATTGCATGATATCGCATGAAATCGTATGACATCACATCACATCGAGTCAGATGATTTCACATCACAAGAATACATTATTCAAACGTTAATAAAATATCATCACATTTAGGCATCGAATCACATCTCAAAAAATCGCATTTTATACATTTTACATTACATCACATCACGTTACATCAGCTGATGGGATCACATCGCATGATATCCCATTATGCCACACTTTGTAACTTATTAGATGATTTTACATCTTATTATTCGCACCACACCATACGAAAATATTGTATTAGTATTTCACATTCAATCACATGACATCGCATGAAATCACATGGCATCACATCACATCATATCGTATTAGATTACATATTTCACATCACAAGATTACATTAATCAAACATTAATAAAATATTATCACATTTAAGCATCGCATTGCATCTCAACAAATCAGATTTTATCAAATTAGATCACATCCCAGACATCAGATCTTAGCACATCACATCACATGATATCCCATTATGTCGCACTTTGTAACTTATTAGATGATTTTACATCTTATTATATCGCACCACACCATACGAAAATATTGTATTAGTATTTCACATTCAATCACATGATATCACATGAAATCGTATGACATCACGTCACATCATATCGTATCTGATGATTTCACATCTCAAGATTATATTATCCATATATTCATAAAATAGTATCACATTTAAGTATCAAAACACATCTCAACACATCACATATTATCAAACTACATCACATCAGATGATGGGATCACATCGCATGATATCCCATTATGCCAAACTTCGTAACTTATCAGATGATTTTACTTCATTTTATATCGCACCACCCCATACAAAAATATTGTATTAGTATTTCATATTTAATCACATGGTATCACATGAAATCGTATGACATCACACCACATCATATCGTATCTGATCATTTCACATCCCAAGATTGCGCTATCCACATATTCATAAATATTAAGCATATTTAAGCATCAAATCACATCTCACCGCATCACATTTTATCAATTTACATCACATCCATCCCATGATATCCCATTATGCCACACATCGTAACTTATCAGATGATTTTACTTCATATTATATCGCACCACACATACGAAAATATTGTATTAGTATTTCATATTTAATCACATGACAATGCATGAAATCGTATGACATCACATCGCATCATATCGTGTCAGATGATTTCACATCACAAGAATACATTACATTATCCACACATTCATAAAATAATATCTAAGCATCACATCACATCTCAACACCACATTTTATCAAATTACATTACATCCCATGACATCAGATCACATCACATCATATCACATCATATCACATCACATCACATCAGATCACTTGATATCATATTATCCCATACTTAGTAACATATCAGATGACTTACATCCTATTATAGCGCACCATACCATACGAAAATATCGTATTAGTAGTTCACATTCAATCATATGATGTCGCATGAATTCGTATGACATCACATCATATTGCGTCAGATTATTTCACATCACAAGATTACATTAATCAAACATTAATAAAATATTGTCACATTTAAGCATCGAATCACATCTCAACAAATCACTTTTTATTAAATTAGATCACATGCCATCACATCAGATCTTATCACACATCACATGATATTATCTTATGTCACACTTTACTTTTGTTTCATATTATATCGCACCATATCACATTACATACATTCACATATTCTTTACATTTACAATACATTAACATTTAGCATCACATCATCACATTATATCACACATACATACACAAAAAACATAAGTTTTCATTCGAATTGAAAATATCGTAACAGGACTTTGCATCATATCATATTATCCTGCATGATCTTACATTACAAAATATCACACAGCATCATTTTATACTACAACGTGCAAATAGCACATACAATAACAAATATATGTATGTCATTAATCACTGCTACAATATTGCCCAGCTTATTTTCGAAATGAATAAACAAATGAAGCTGCTAACCTTTTAATACTCTTTTCAATATCGTATCTGCAAACCTGTTGCCAATTGATTTTCACCAATTGATTGCACAAATTTCTACACCGAATAATATATTACATACAGCTTTTCTACAAGTAAACGCAATTCCATGCGCGCCTTTGCCTTACCTTCTTCTTCCTCCTCATCACCTCACATCTTGCAGAGATAACGAAAATTTGTTTATCGTTAAATTATTCTGCTTTGTTCTGTTTTCTTCTACGCTAATATAATATATTTTACAAATACAAACATGCAGCTTTGTTTTCGGGGATATATTAGCATTTGGCAAGACGGAAGAACTGTTGCTGGATGTATATTTATATGTCAGCATTGATAACACGTAAAAAAAAAAAAACAACATCTAAATTGTACGCAGAGCCAATGAGGAAAATTGAGTTGTACTTTCTCAGACAAAATAATCCATTCTCATTGATTCTCCATGATTTTACATCTTATTATTCGCACCACACCATACGAAAATATTGTATTAGTATTTCACATTCAATCACATGACATCGCATGAAATCACATGGCATCACATCACATCATATCGTATTAGATTACATATTTCATATCACAAGATTACATTAATCAAACATTAATAAAATATTATCACATTTAAGCATCGCATTGCATCTCAACAAATCAGATTTTATCAAATTAGATCACATCCCAGACATCAGATCTTAGCACATCACATCACATGATATCCCATTATGTCGCACTTTGTAACTTATTAGATGATTTTACATCTTATTATATCGCACCACACCATACGAAAATATTGTATTAGTATTTCACATTCAATCACATGATATCACATGAAATCGTATGACATCACGTCACATCATATCGTATCTGATGATTTCACATCAGAAGAATACATTATCCACACCTTCATAAAATAGTATCACATTTAAGTATCAAAACACATCTCAACACATCACATAGTATCAAACTACATCACATCAGATGATGGGATCACATCGCATGATATCCCATTATGCCAAACTTCGTAACTTATCAGATGATTTTACTTCATTTTATATAGCATTACACCATACGAAAATACTGTATTAGTATTTCATATTTAATCACATGGTATCACATGAAATCGTATGACATCACACCACATCATATCGTATCTGATCATTTCACATCCCAAGATTGCGCTATCCACATATTCATAAATATTAAGCATATTTAAGCATCAAATCACATCTCACCGCATCACATTTTATCAATTTACATCACATCCATCCCATGATATCCCATTATGCCACACATCGTAACTTATCAGATGATTTTACTTCATATTATATCGCACCACACATACGAAAATACTGTATTAGTATTTTATATTTAATCACATGACAATGCATGAAATCGTATGACATCACATCGCATTATATCGTATCAGATGATTTCACATCACAAGAATACATTATCCACACATTCATAAAATAATATCTAAGCATCAAATCACATCTCAACACACCATATTTTATCAAATTACATAACATCCCATGACATCAGATCACCTCACATCATATCACATCACATCAGATCATTTGATATCATATTATCCCATACTTAGTAACATATCAGATGATTTACATCCTATTATATCGCACCATACCATATGAAAGTATCGTATTAATATTTTACATTTAATCATATGATGTCGCTTGAATTCGTATGACATCACATCATATTGCGTCAGATTATTTCACATCACAAGATTACATTAATCAAACATTGATAAGATATTATCACATTTAAGCATCGAATCACATCTCAACAAATCACTTTTTATTAAATTAGATCACATGCCATCACATCAGATCTTATCACACATCACATGATATTATCTTATGTCACACTTTACTTTTGTTTCATATTATATCGCACCATATCACATTACATACATTCACATATTCTTTACAATTACAATACATTAACATTTAGCATCACATCATCACATTATATCACACATACATACACAAAAAACATAAGTTTTCATTCGAATTGAAAATATCGTAACAGGACTTTGCATCATATCATATTATCCTGCATGATCTTACATTACAAAATATCACATCATTTTATACTACAACGTGCAAATAGCACATACAATAACAAATATATGTATGTCATTAATCACTGCTACAATATTGCCCAGCTTATTTTCGAAATGAATAAACAAATGAAGCTGCTAACCTTTTAATACTCTTTTCAATATCGTATCTGCATACCTGTTGCCAATTGATTTCCACCAATTGGTTGCACAAATTTCTACACCGAATAATATATTACATACAGCTTTTCTACAAGTAAACGCATTTCCATACGCGCCTTTGCTTTGCCTTCTTCTTCCTCCTCATCACCTCACATCGTGCAGAGATAACGAAAATTTGTTTATCGTTAAATTATTCTGTTTTGTTCTATTTTCTTCAACGCTAATATATTTTACAAACGCAAACATGCAGCTTTGTTTTCGGGGATATATTAGCATTTGGCAAGACGGAAGAACTGTTGCTGGATGTATATTTATATGTCAGCATTGATAACACGTAAAAAAAAAAAACAACATCTAAATTGTACGCAGAGCCAATGAGGAAAATTGAGTTGTACTTTCTCAGACAAAATAATCCATTCTCATTTTTATTATGTACTTATTTATTTTGCTCCCCATCTGCTCATTTGCTGCTTGCAGTTTGTTGACACTTGACATTCTTACAAAGTGCAGAGCGATAAGATAAGATTCTAACGAGCGGATGCAAGGTAAATGGAGCATTCTGCTTAGCTGAGAAAATTCAATGGAGCCAGAGTAAAAAGTATATGCATAGTGTTGTATAATTTATAGCGAATCGGTGTTTCGTGCTACACGGGAGCTATAATAAAAAAAAAACAAAGATTTTAGCATTCACAGGCGTATTGATTTTTTCCAGCTGTGAGTAGTTCATTTACTGTTTGTGACACTGTTTGCGCGCCTTGCAGTAGTATTATATATCATTCCTGTCGCAGGCTATTTTAGTATGTATTGTATACAGATATGGGAAACACTTTAGTATTACATACATACATTTTTTATTATTAGCTCACGTGTTTGGAAATCTTTGAAAATATTGATAGTGCAAGCGGAGCGAAGACCTTTCTTGTATAAGTATAAAATTTCTGTTTAGGGATCAAGTGGCATAATTTTTAATCAACGGTAAGGGGTAATGGTAAGATTGGTTGGGACACACATTTTTATGCACAATTTACTTGCTATAAACAATTTCGTAGCTTCTACTGTATTACTAAATATGTACAAGGGTACTTTCTACTCCTCTTGATTCCTTGCCACGAGTTGTCATTTTTATTTTCCATTCTCAATAACATCTGGGCTGAAAAGCCCCGGTCCTAATAGAGAAAACACGTTTTTTTTTCAAAATTAGCTTTATTGATCAACGTAATTTCCCTCAAGAATAACGCAATCATTACAGCGCTGCTCTAACATTTCAATACCACTTTTGTAGAATCATTTATCTTTTGTCTCAAAATAGGTCTAAGCTTCAGCGATAACCTCTTCATTCGAACAAAATTCCTTACCGTCGAGTATTTCTTTTTAGGCCCCCGAACAGCCAGTAGTCGCTTTGAGCCAAATCTGGTCATTGTTTTGATTGGCTTGTGATGCGCTTGCTTTTGGTCAACAGTGAGCAAACGTTGCACTCACTTTGAACAGAGCTTCCTCATAATCAAATGCTCATGCAATATAAAGTCAGATAGCCAAAAGATATATTTTGATATCTTTACGATGTCAGATAACTCACGCAACTTCACTTTTCGATCATTCAAAACGATTTTGTGGATTTTTTCGACTTTTTCTGGTGTTACCTCCTCATTTGGACGTTCACTGCGTTGCGCATCATCGGTGCTTCGGTGTCTCTATAACCACGTTTGAAGTCAGAAAACCATCGTGTTATTATTGTTTCTGATGGAGCGGAGTACCCATAATACTTTTCAGGCCATTGCTTTGCTAGAGCGGTATTTTTCCCCATCAAGCAGCTGTGCAAAATTAAAAAACCGAAATTCTTTTTGATCCATTGCTTGGAAAATAAGAAAAGCAGCCTCATTCTTGACACAATAACTCACTAATGAATCGAATACCTGAAATTTTCACAGCTGTCTTTCTAAGCTTAGTACTAACTGAAAAAGAGGTGAATGCAATATAACTAGGGCCATCTATGTGTTAGGCTCGGGACTTTTCTGCCCATGTGTTATATCTAAAAGGCTCAAATATAATGGAAAAGTCAATGAAATTTAAACCCAGCCCTTGCAGTTAAAAAATAGCTGCTTGATAAAGCCTTAAATTTACGACTTTTCACTAAACCCTTCTCTTCAGTAAAAAAAAGAAAAATAAAAAAAAAGAATTTGGAAAATCTGAAATTATTTTAAAAACTAGCATAATTAGTGGAGGGAAAAATTGCATTCGTAGGAAAAAATTGTAAAAATACGTGACTAAAATAAGAGACTTAACAATCTACATTCTTTATTCATTATAATTCGTTCTTGACGCGACCATGTCGGACATGTTGCCGCACATGTTTGGACAGCTTTGCTCAATACACTAAGCGAAATAGCAACATATATGGGACCCAAAATTAAATTTTTTTTTGCAATAAAATAATCACAGGTTACATCTCTTACCTATCAGTATAACGGAAGAAAGGAAACGTAAGAATAAAACATTTGAAAGGATTTATTTCCGAATCTTGTCATAAAAAGTTAAACATTTTCAAGGGCGTAAAAGGAAATAGATAATGGGACAAAACTAATATTAAATTAATTCTAAAGAAAACGAAATAAAACAAAAAATTTTATTTAAATAAAAGTTATATACACATATATAAAATTTAATATAATAAAAAACAAACAAAAAAATTATATAAAAAAAATAAAAAATTTTAGAGCTTGTATGCCCTCCATAATTTAACGTAACTGAAACTAGTCCTTGTGGCATTGAATTTACGAGTGATTGAAGGACACTCAAGTTGATTTTTGCCCATTCTTCTTGAATATCTTTTTTAAGGTGTAAAAGGCTATTAAACTGGCATTCGGGTTAATAAACTTACTTACTAAGAATTTTTCAAAGCTTCCCCACTGGATTTTAGTCTAGACTAACTGCGGGTCACTACCGCACAGGAATATTTTTCGACGCGAAAAACTCCTTTGCATGCTTAGCACTGGGGGTTGGAGCAGCGCCCTTCTGATATGTCCAAGACTAGCCATGGGATTCTTCAGAAAACTTCAATAAAACATTATCCAAACCCTCTACTTAAATTTCTACGTTCATCTTATGCGAAATAAAACAAATTGGGGTCTTGCCATGGCAGCTAAAAACAGGTCAGGTCATAAGAGAGCCACTGTAGAAGTTTCAGGCGCGATGCATTTGTCATGGCTCGCGAATATCTTTGCAATACTTGTGGCAACCATCCCACCTAACGAGATTAAATATTTTTTCATCGCCAAAATGATGGATTGCCATTAATCATCCCAGAATTTATGATTATCCGGCTACTTGAGTCTAGTTACTCTGTGACATGGTGGAGGCTTTGGCATAGCTAGTGTATTATGATATTTAAAATTCGCATATTCACTCAAAATTTGCTGCATTCTTCTCTTCGTACGACTGAGAAATAGTTCAGATCTAATTTGGTGAGGGCTGGTGTATTTATTGATAGCCAACAACGTCTTACCTCTCTCTTATAGTTGCCGTCAATCTTAGGTTTTGCATCAGTTCTTTAAATTTTTTTCATATCCACCAGGATTTTTCAAAAAGTTGTGGATGCCGTAAGTACGAAAGAAGGAAAAGAAAAAATGGTTGGTAATTTTTGTTGAACTCCACCAAATTGGTAGTAGAAGGTCAAACGGTCAAATAAGAATAAATGCCATACTTTTTGTGAGCTAATAAATCCAATGACTTTCCAATAAAAATCAGTGATTTTATTGAAACTCTACATCTCTCAGAAATTAGATTCGCGCTGCAACTGATCGAAAGTTTTCAAATTGAAAGCACGCACATTTTAAATTCTTTTACTGATGTACTACTTATGTGAGAATATAAAACTGAAGAGGAAAGGCGGTCACTGTAGCCGAATGGGTTGGTACGTGACTACCATTCGGAATTCATAGAGAGAACGTAGGTTCGAATCTCGGTGAAACACCAAAATTCAGAAAAACATTTTTCTAATAGCGGTCGCCCCTCGGCAGGCAATGGCAAACCTCCGAGTGTATTTCTGCCATGAAAAAGCTCCTCATAAAAAATATTTGCCGTTCGGAGTCGACTTGAAGCTGTAGGTCCCTCCATTTGTGGAACAACATTAAGACGCATACCGCAAATAGGAGGAGGAGCTCGGTCAAACACCCAAAAAGGGTGTATGCGCCAATTGCTTGTGCTTTATGAAGAAGAGAATGCAAGTTTATAATTTTTTACAATAATTTATTTGTTTTAATAATCTACAGTACAAATTATCTTACAAACAAGACAAAAATGTAAAAAAAAGCAAACCAAATATTGCAAGTAAAATATTAGTAATCAATATCAAGACAATACTAAGCAACTAAATTTAATTTTTGTTTCTAAAATTAAGCTATAAAAAACTGAATAAAGCGAACGCAAGCAGGCTCGAATTGGAAAAACGAATTTTAGTCGCGAAGTACGCGAGCAATGGGTGCATTACTCGCTTAGTCGTAAAGTTTTCTCCATGAAAAGACTTTTTTGTGGAACATTAAGGCTTATCCGCTCAAGTAGCACCGAACAGTCGACGCTGCCATTATTATTATATTTATTTCCTATGATTCCTGGTTGGAACAACAACCTGCCCAGCCATTAACAACACTGAATATAAACGAAAGTGAAAGGACTGCCTTATCTTTTCTAAAGTTTCTAAATTAATTAGCTTATAGGATGGAACAGGGAACTCAAATCATGTGGAAGAAATATTTCAAATTTTACGGAAGGCCTTTAGTCTTCAAGTTTTATATAAAAAATATAAAAAAATTCAAGTGCTGCAAACAATTTGAGGAAAGACGAGAAGTGCCGAAAAAGTGGGGCTTACAATCGGCAAAAAACAAAAACTGATGCATAACTCGCCTGGAAAATGAAATATTTGCACTCAAAAATCGTAGACTTGCATTCAGCGGTCCCGTTGATATCGGGTGTTTTTGCTTTTGTAGCTGCATAAGAACTATTGATATCGATAACTATGGTTTAACAGCTAAGAATGGCAAACTGTGTTGACATTTATGTACAGTAAGGCTTGGAAAGCCATAATTGATTATTTAGCGCTAGAACAACGCTTCCAAATAGTGGAAATTTTCTTTGAAAATAAAAATTAATCTGTTCGCGAAGTTAATAGAGCAAAGTCTTACAGAAGACGCCGAAATGTCGATTCGTCGTCCCTCTCAACTTGTTGGGCTTTGTCCTTCGACTACGTGGAGAATTTTACATAAGGATCTTGGTTCACATGCATGTAAAATACTGCTTGTGGAATAATTAAAAACAAATTACCATCGCTTGCGTTGCATTTTTGCTTTGGGTTCATTCAGATTTATTGGAAAGAGTAGTCAAAAGCTGGAGTTGGATCGATCGAATGGACTATGCAACTCATAGTTGCAGTGAACGTATGCGCGATATCATATTAAAAAAAAATGCCATGAAATTAGCTACCAGATTATAATAAAAAAAAATCATCCCAACAATATTTCTGTTTTGTATTATCACTTTAGTTCTCAAGCGCTTAAAGAGCTCACGAAACTTTTAACATTTCATTCAGATGGCAAAATGTTTTGAAAAATGCTTTGGGCTTGGAAAAAGTTAAATCCTATTTCTTGATATAAAAAATTTCATGCTCAAAAATTTAATAAATATTGTTGTTGATAATATATTGTTGTTTTGGCAGTAAAAATTGGCATACCCGTGGCAGTACTGCACTAAAAAAGGATTTTAGAATGAATTTCCAAGACAATCCACTCTTTTAATTCAGTAACTTATTATTTAGCCCATAGATTTGCTCTTTGCTTAAGGTAGTCGGAGGCCCGAAGAAATGATGATTTAACATTTTTTTTGTAGTCAGTTGCTTTATTTTACAAAAATAAACAACATAGCATTAATACTTCATGTTTTGACTTGACTTTAGCAAAGTTAAAAAAAAAAATAATAATTGTAAAAGTAATCGCTGTTTGTGTGGAGCCCGTTTTTCCAGAAGTCACTTGCGGTGATCATCACAAGTCCTTGGAGATTCATCTAAAATCAATCAAACAAGAGAAATTAGTTTTATTAATAGATAATCTTGTGCCTGATCGAATTTTTTTTTCAAAATTAAGAATATGGCGGCCTATGTTTAAAAAAATCGAAATTTTTGAAAAAAAATCGTTCGATCAAGCACGAGTTTCTTATGCAAGCAGTATATATTTTTTGAAATTTGCCCAGCAATTTTAAGTTGCACTGATCACCAGTTCAAAAAACATAGTTTTGAGAAAAACGGATTTAAAGTTTTGCTATCGATTTGTGTAGAGTTATACGCCTTTTGTTAATTGTTGAATAACTTGAGAAGTGTTTGTGGGATGCACTTAAATTTTTCACACAATATATTTAAGATATTATACCTTAAGAAAATGCAAAAAAATCGAATTTTTTTAAAATTTTGACTACCCGTAACCCCTTAACACTCAGCCATTTTTCCTATTTCTCTTAATTTCGGTCGTTTTTGTATATTAAAATCAATTATTTTTTATCGCTCAATCTTCTTGGCCTTAACTTATTTTTTTCAACAATTGTTGGCATCACTGCGTCAGTATTGCACAAAAATTGAATTTAAGAACAGAGTCAATATTGCAATACAATCCACTCATCTTATTCATTTAAGTACAACTATTTTTAGATAAAGCGCCTTACTCTCTAACTCTTCTTTGGTTCATATTTGAATCTCTTTTCTTATTGCTCTTAACCTCTCTCATTTTTGTTTATTTATGTTACATCAATTTTTTGTTAGAACCACACTAAACTGAAAACTCTTCAATCCTTAAAAGAAACAGAAAAAAGTAAATAAAAATAAATAGTTGGCGCGTACTCTTCTGTTAAGTGTTAAGTGTTATGTTTGCCCTTAACTTTTACTGTTTTATATTTCAACCACTTTTTCTATTTCTCTTACTTTGCTCATTTCCTTAAGTGGCTCACTTTTCTCAAAAATTCTCTTTTGTCACACGCTGCCAGCTCTCATACTCTCTTCATATTAAATCTCTCTCTCCTTGCACTGAATGTGTTTTCTATCTTTTTTAAGATAAACACCGCCGGTACGTTAGTTCGTTGTGCGCATGCGCTATGCGACACCACACCAAAGTCTTGTGGCATCAACAAAAATCAGGTTCAATGCCTGCCCTAGCGATCTGTGTATGCGTCGCACTATCGGCGTGCTATGACAATCGTTTAATACGAGCAACGCACTCGTGCACATACTCGCCTTGTAGTCGCATGCTTCACTTTGCTTAGCTCTTCTATGTCGTTTATCGAGCATTTACAGCTGTTCAAGTCCATGGCTAACGAGTTGGCCAATGGCCAATACTAATGGTTTATGCCTTTGTTCTTTTCATCTTTCTTTTTGCGGTTTTTATAATTCTTCAACCTTTCTTTTACTTTATTTTTTACGTTTTGTGGCCATTACTCTATCCATCTACTTAAATCATTGCTCTTTGTGCTGCTTCTGTCGTTTTTTTAGTAAGCTCACTGATACTCATCAACAGTTTGCTTACCGCTTTTTTCTTTCTCTACCAACTCCGCCGCTGCCAATGTTAGACCGCTTTGTAACTTTCCTCCTCTGCCTTGTTTTCGTTTTCGTTTTCTTTTTCTAGCACTTGCTTTTGCTGCCCCTTTTGTTGCCTTTTCTCGTTGCTTATTGCAGCACTCTAAACTTGATCTTGTGGCAGCAGCAATTTCTTCGGCTGAGATTTGATTTGGCTTGCGCATTGGCATTCAGTTCTCTTACGGCTGCGTGCGCGTCAGCAACACAAACGCGATTCTTCTTCTTATTATTAATCTCGCACCATCAGTGGTCAATTGCGGTTATTGCTATATGAACAATTGCATGTGAATTGCATTGAGTGTAGAAATCGTACATGAAAAAATATGTTTAACTTCTATCTGCACATATAAAACTTGACGAAAGACTTAAGAAACGAACTTGTTCGGATTAATATTTCGAATTAGAATTCCAGTGTATAAAATATATTTTAATTGACGGAAAAAATTCAGTGAAGTGATTTGAATGTACTTCGTTTACTACACGCAGATATTGTTGCATGCCACATTCTTGCGGTTGCCTTGATTTACATACCTACACGCTGACTTTGAACTCGCCACTCAAGTTCATTGGCGAACTTTGTGTAGCAACTGACGCAAAGCAAAGAAGCGACGTTCGAGTTGTGTTTGGCTGCAGCCATTTTGAGTGATACTTAAAAAGCATTCCGCATTGTTGCTGCGGTGATAAAATTTGATTTTTGTTTGCGATTCATCAAATATTATTGGATGCTAAAAATCGTTTGCTCTTTGTGTGCGCGTCTATTGTTAAAAGGGAAGCGTGGAAGAAGTTAGTGCGGTGTGAAATATAACAACTATTTGCATGTAAAGAAACATAAAACAAACTATAGGGAGTTTCGATGTTGTAAAAAAGAGCGCCAATAATATTTTTATGGTGAGTAATAAAAACTTAATAAATTTATTTTTATTTAAAAATTCGGTTGAAAATCGAATGCGATGTCATATATTAAGCAAATCATAAAAAAATATTAATGCCGGCTCGCATACAGCAAGTTCTGCTACACTCAATTAAAATACTGGCGGAGTTATTAAAACATATTGTATATTTTAAAAGATTTATCAGCAAAGAGTTCATTGCTACACCGAGACAAATATTTATTAGAATGGTTTCATAAAGAAGTTGATTTTTGCTGGGAAATCTTAAAACTGCGCATAAAATAAATGATCAGATATAATGGGCAGAAAGTGAAAAGTTCAATTAAAGTGAGACGAAGAAAATAACGAAATAAAAATATGTTTGATATTTTCATATTTAGCACCAAAATAATAAATAAATATAATTTCACTGCGTTGGAGCGCATTAGGAGTGCATTAAAGAGCGAAAAATAATATTTTAGTAGCTGTAAGGCGTAGTGTTTGCTTTGGTTAAGAAGTGACCACCTTGGCTCCTTGGCACCACAAAATCTACTCAAATTTCTTCGGAGGTCGGGTGGAGTTAAAGAAAATTAAAAAGGAAAGCCGAGTGCAGTGCAATGGACTTAATGTTGTCTGAGTGCTGTACTTGTTAGTTATCACAAAAAAAAAAAAAAAAATTCGCCTTGAAGTTAATTGGCATTAAGGGGACAGATACCTGTAAACGGCCATATTTTCCCTGATTTTCATTAAAATTATTTAAAATGAAGAAATCAATATATTTTTTCCAAAATTGGCATACAGTTTATTTATGCATACATTAAAATAATATAAATTTTTTTTTTTATTTTAATCATTTAAAATGACAGATGTAGATACACCCAATTCTTCCAGGAAGGTCGCAGCGGGGCTTCTTAATCGGCGGGCATTGTAGAACCGGCGTCAGTGACTTGAGTATAAAAAACCAAACAAATTTTTGTTTATTAATGTCATAATTTCTATATGAATTAAAAAAAATAAACAAAAAATTCGCGGAATAAAATGCTTCAAAAAACAAAAAAAAAATGAATTTTGGGGCAAGTTTTTTGCTTCGAAAAAATTATTGTTTCGAAAAATTTTCGAAAACTTGCAACACATAGAAAGTAATATCATAAAAAAGATGTGTGCAAAATTTCAGGAAGATCGGTCAATAACTTTTCGAGTTATCGTGTACGCCAATTCAAAAAATATAGTTTTGAGAAAAACGCGTCAAAAGTTTGAATACATGAAAATTCAATGATTTTTGTGACTTACCGATTAATCAGCAGCCCCAGCACCATCTAATTGTCCTTCAGAAGCCTCGTTGAACTCATTCTGTTCAATTAGTTGCTATTGACGTGCTTTACGAGCTTCTTTAGTGGCTAATGAGCTGAGCCGATTTCCTTGAATCACTCTTTTTTCAGCCAGTTTTTCGGCGTAAGATTTACATTGTCGGCCAATTATTATATTTGAGGATTTCATTGTTTCTAAAATCGATATATATCCTTCACTCAATAATCCAGCAGCAATGTATGAGACCAATTCAATAATTTTTGACCCCGAATGTAGGTATTTTCGAGCGAGACGCCAAACGGTAGAGTTGAAACTCTCAGTTGAAGTTCTCATTTGCGCTTTGCGTGTGACCACCCAAACATCTTTCGAGCAATTCATCTCCTTATACATCTATAAATATTGGCTCTACGTGCTGCTGAATATCTGGTTGTAGTGGTGCAGGGTGATTAACATTTTCTGCAGAGGCTTTAGCTTTTTGCCATTTGCACCAGCTGTCAGGACCAGGTGGACAGTACTCATGGCTTGGCTTGTCATCCGTGGAGCACAAATGATAGGAGGTGGCCATTACAGCTTTTTTCATTAACTCGACGCTGTCAACATTTCTTCGAATAGCTAACCCGTAGTATACTGATAATTTGTTGATTTTTTTTATCTTTTGTGACTTTTCGAAGGCGGGTACCCATTCTCTTTTGCACTTGGCCAATACACTCACTTTTCACTGCCGAAAAATCGTCTCCATACGGATTTACATCTAAAAAAAAAAAAATAAATAATTGGCGCGTACACTTCTGTTAGGTGTTTGGCCGAGCTCCTCCTTCTGATCTCAAAAACATTTATTTGACAAAACAAAATTTTGTTTTCGAAATTTTACACGTATCTGTTCCCTTAACTGATGCCCTGCCTACCTTGACAATAGAGCGATTCCATATAAAGTAATGCAAATATTATGGACTTTGTCGTCAATTCGCTCAATACTTTTTTATTTGCAGGCTTGATTTCGAAATATTTTGTAACTTTCAAATTAATGGAAATTATGGTATCGAATTTTTAGAAGTGAAATAACTTCATTTCTTTAAATCAGTTTTATAAAAATTGTTTTGTCTAATTTTTTGGTACTAAATATACTTTTTAAAACAAAAATAAATTGAGAAGAAACAATTTTTTTTGTTAAATATATTGAAACAAAAAATCTTGGTCGAAAAATCGGGATATTTTGATCACAGCTTTTTATGACTTCCGAAAACCTCGTATTAGTCTATTTTAATACCTGGATTGTTGTACATATCTTTTCCATTCAATTCGCATTACAATAATCCTCCTTCTGGAAGAAAAAAAGCTTTATTTGTAACATTGGACAGGTTATAAAGAATCAGTGGCTTCGATGGCTGGGTCATGCCGGATAGAAACGCTTCGGCTCTGAAAGTAGTCGATGTGGTACCAGCTGATCCCAGCAGAGGAAGAGAAAGGCCTCCTCTGGTTTGAAAATACGAGGTCGATAAGGACTTGGCTTCACTTATTGTGAAATAAACGATGGCGCGCTTTGCTAAACTTGGACAAAATCGCGTAAGCGATTTTCGGGCCAATCAAGTAGTGATGGTGGCACAAAATTAATCATCCTTTAACTTTTTTAATAAACACAAAAATAAAAAAAATATTTTCAGTGATAGAATTCTTTATGCCAATAAACTGCAATGGGTCGATTGCCTTAAGCAGCAGACTCATTGAAAAGTATACCTGTTGAAAAATTCGAGCGATCTCAGACTCTCAACGTTTTGGCATCATTGATTAAGAAAATTTCACATATTCGTTATAGGATGAAAATCCACAAGACCACCAAAAAAAAATGGCAAAAAACCAACGTGATTTCCGAGTCATTTCAAAGTTTCTTTTTGCTATACCAAAACTCAATGGATTAGTGTGCTCTAGGCCCTTCTATTCCTGCTCCAGCCTCCTGGATCGTTTTGGATCCATCTGTATAACCGTAGTGATAATTTGAATTCAGAAGAGTGAACTAAGTCAGATGGGGCTATAAGAGATGAGGACGGTGACTACTCAATGATATTTGTTCAAATTCTAAATTTGTAATATATTTACTTTTTTAAATAAATAAAAATAATAATAATTCTTTAGAATTCGCCCTGAAATAAAACGTAGCTTTTCCAAGAGAACAGATTTTCACGGACTTATTAAGAAGCTCAAGATGCCTCCACAGCGTGAAAATTAGACATCTTGCATCACCTTTAATTATTGCTTAATGCATCCAACTTTATTTTTTTTAATTTCTGATTTTTAAGAATCGCTTTAAACGGGCTTTTTAATGATCTACTCCATGTACCAGAAGTAAGTGCATGCGTAAAATATAAATTTGCGACTACTCTGTGTGCCACGCCATTATGGCGCCCACATTCCTCCATTGCCATCCAACTAAATTATGCGACTATCATAAAATTGCACTAAACTTTAGAAGTTTTCAAGAGCAGCGCGTCATAAAACACAAATGACATAAAACACAGTTGCTGGTAAAATATGCGCAAAGGTAGTAAAAAACAAAAAAAAATAAGGAACTTGTGCGCTGAAGAGGTGCTGCAAAGATCTGTGCTACCTGTCATAGCTAAGCTAGGAAAACTTTAGTCAAAACGAACATTCCTTTGCATTGCATTCTTGCGCTCGGAAACTGTGTAGCTTGAATTACGCAGCGCACAAGTTTTACGCTGCAACAGATTCGTGTTGGATGTAGAAAAGCATAGATGCGAGTACGTACATACAAGTACACATATACATATACATATACACCTATAAATAAACAAAGGCAACGTGAACTTTTCGTGCGTGTTTGTGCGCATTTCATTACCCTGCCACATTTTATAGCAGACACATTTAAGTTGCACCAGAGACTTTAACGGCAGCGGATGTAGTGGGTGTGCTGCTGTATTCCCAAATAGGTGCATGTAGCATGTACAAAGGTGCACGTAGGTATGCGTGCAAGTGAGCCGCTGCGTGCGCCATTGCAGTGTACAGCTAAGTTTTGCCCTTTATCAGTAGCTACTGATTGCTGCTGGCGCTTGTCTCAATCTTTCTATTCTTAACTGCTTTTTTTGGGTTTCTTGCTGATAGTCTACTTTAACTGCTTACCTTCTTAGTATGAAAGCCAGTACAAGTGTGACGCACAAGAGGTTTACCGGAAGCATCACGTTGCGTTGGCATTCAAGATATGTTGCCACGTACTCAGGTCTTTAGGATATTTTGTGTTTTAAATAAATAAATTATATGCATTCATATGCCTTTTATTGCCTACTTCTAGGCCAGCTCAAGAGAGTACGAGCGTAGTGAGTTGAAAGCGCCGCTTTAGAAATAAAATGAAAAGAATTGCTTGCTGATATTTTATAGCAGGGAAATACAGGCACAAGTAAGTTATTACTCAGCCGCCATAGCCGAGTGGGTTTGTGCGTGATTACCATTTGCTGGATCTGACTTCGATGCCCATTGTGGATAGGAAATAGTAAAGTGGCATTGGAAAATTTTCGAGTGCATTTCCGCATTGGAACCAAGAGAGAATCATTTGTCATACGGGGCATGATTTAACTGTAGGTCGCTCTTTATATAGGGCAATATGAAGTCTCGGTTGTAATTAGTGATCACTCGATACCATTTTGATATCGATGCCTTTTCTTCTTTCTAGTAGCGAAACAAAGTATCGAGAGCTGAATAAATATCGGCAAAAAGTATCGCGTAATATTTAAGCATCCAGCATCAAACTTAAATTTTAAAAATCTTTAAAACTTTTTTAAATTTTTAACACGGAACACAAATTTGTTATTGTATACAAATTAAAATTTCTACATTTAGCATAACAAATTAAACAAAAAAGTCATGCTACCTAACTAAGGTATAAAAAAGCAATTTCCCTAAATATTTGACTGTAGCTACAAAATAAAATAATAGTCCTTCCTTTCAAGAAAAGTTTTTCGCAAGAGACAAAATACTTCATTACTGTTCGAAAAACTTCTTCTTGATCGGCGCAATAACCGCTTAAGGAATCTCGGTGGTCTAGAGCGCGAAAATTATGCTATTTTCAGGAATTTTTTTTTATAATAAAAAAATTAAAAACGAAATTCAAATTTTTTAGGCTTTTTATTTAACTCCTTTTACATATAAAAGTGAAAAAAATTTTGTTTTTAAATATTAATAATTTAAAAAATGGCGCTGAAGTTGAAATTGGACCTTGATGGTGTTGTCCATTTTGGCTCTTCTATTTATCTGAAACACAAAAACAAAAAAAATTATTAATCAGTATGCCTGTAGCTATGCCTCGCACTAGAATAAAAAAAAATGTTTGACAAAATGGCGCCGTTTTGCATTTGACACTCTAAAAATCGTAGTTTTTTCAGTTTTTTAATAAAAAAAAACGAAATTATTGAAATAATAATATGATTCTAGTGCGGGCGATAGCCATTGATGTTGTGAACAAAATACTAAAATTTCAGACGATTCAGTTGAGTCCTTGTTTTTTTTTGTGACAACGCTAAGCCGAAAAAAGTCGTTTCGAGATAAATGAGTTTAAAGTTTGAGGTACAGGAGCGCGCGGATCACTCTCTACCTAGTTAATGGGCTATAGAAGCTATAATATTCAGAATTTCTGCATGAAAATTTCGCAGTATATTCTTAAAATACTATAATTTCGAAATATCGAATAAACGAAAAATCAATTTTTTGAAATTTCTAGACCACTTTTCCTTTAAGCGTTTTTTGCCGAGCTTAACAAAGCGCGCCAATTGTTTCGTTCACTTGCTAATCGACGCCAGTTGGACACACCAAGTGTAGCAAAGTCCTTCTCCACCTGTGCTTTCCATCGCAGAAGAGGCTTTCCCCTTTCTTTGCTACCACCAGCTGGTACCTCATCGAATAGTTTCAGAGCCGAAGCGTTTGTATCCATTCGGATGATATGACCCAGCCAATGGAGCCGCAGGATCTTCACTATCTGCACTATTTCTATGTCGTAGTAAGACTCATACAGCTCATTATTCCATCACCTACGATACTTGCCGTTGCTTACTTGTGAAGGTCCAAAAATCTTCCGCAGAATCTCCCTCTCAAACATACCCAGTGACGCGTCATCGTCCAAGCTTCTGCGCCATACGATAGGATGGGCACGATGAGAGCCTTATAGAGTGCTTGTTGTGTTCGTCGAGAGAGGACTTTACTACTCAATTGCTTACTTAGTACAAAAAGAGATTCAATTACCAGCTGGCAAGAGAGATTCGCCGTTGGATTTCAAGGCAGACAATATTTTGCTTTGCTTGTTTATCCAATTGGAAAAATGCAGAGCTAACAGCGCGGTTGTTAAGGCAGTTGATGCCAATATCATCATCATACGCAAAAAAACAACTGCCAGCGCTAAAAGGATCTGCTATTGCTGTGTTGGGAAAGCAATTATTGTTTTGCAAACATTATATATTCTTTTCTGTATAATTATAACTCCTGCTTTCAAGAAAAGTTTTTCGCTAGGGCGCAATTTGCAGCCTATCAGAAAATCTTCTCAAGACGAAGTTTATTCTATTCACGAGGAAACCCAATACCCAGGGCTAAACTGACCACAATACGAAGCAATCTGTAGGTGCTTTCTAATAAAGTGAAATACTTAAGTCTTATCTTTGACAGAAGGCTTTCGTGGAAGCCCAATATAGAGGAGTGGATAATAAAGGCAACAGTTACTTTGTACGAATGCGAAAGCACTTTAGTGAAAAAGCAGGGGCCTCTTGCTTAGAATTGTATTTTCACTTTTTTATTATTATATTAAAACCAATTGTTATATAAAGCCCTTGCCCGAAGAAGCTAGAGATAGTCCAAAAATCTGACCTTATCAGAATCAGTGACCTCACTTAGGGGTATACAAGTATGTTCAAAAGCTTTGAGTTCATACTCCTCATGACTGACCAATGTGTATCCTCACTTAGTCCGAGTGGGACATTCTCCTCCCACATCCATCTAGGGGAAGAGTGTGCGGGGTTCAGGAGCGAGGATCCGATGGACCTATATGGTTCAAAGTTGGAATGGTTTGTTGGAGAAGTATTCAACGGGCAGCTCCCCATCCATCTTAAGTTAAGGCTATTGGACCACTCTAGTTTCGCCCCTGCAGATTTAGCCGCCAAGAAGCAGTTGAATGGCTTCAAACTTGTATAACTATTGTTAGGAAATACCTACTCTGATGCATTTAGTGCTCTGGGCTCGATGATGGTGCGTACAACACTGATCGAGGAATGCTTGGATTGTTTTTCGATCACAGCCGAATGCTTTATTTTTAATATTAAATAACAGTAAGCCTGTGAGCGAAATCAGATGACCTTGACTGCTCTGTGGTTTATTAATGGAAAGTTGGACTTCGCTTTAACTTAGCAAACGCTGAGCAAGCGCGCAAACTTTTAATTTCGTGGAACCCTTTAGACCACCGCGCTCGAGGGAGATTTTAAGGCTCACAAAATATCAACTCCCAACGAATTTTGGGAATATCTTTAGCGGACACTGTAAGCGAGGTGAGTCACATACTGTGACTTAGCTATCTTTAGGATGAGAAACCAACATCTCAGCATTTTTTGTTTAGTTGTCTTGCTTCTACTGGGAAACAATTTAAGCATCTTAGTGCTCACTTCTTTACTACGCCTCGTGATTTAGCAGTTCGAGATATTAGCCACCTGATGAGTTTTTAGTAGTTGACACAAACATACCCATCGTTCGCTTGTCATCCTTCTCTCACCCAAACCCTTCTCGGCTCCGTCCCTGATTTCCTCTTCTGTTCTGTTATCTTCTCTCTATCCTGTTCTTTCCTCTCTCAGTAAGGTAAGAAGTCTTAAAGTACAAATTCAATTTTTGGTTCATTTATTTTGTCTAATAGTTTATCCCCTCAGCTCTCAGTGCTAGTGACGAGAGTTGAAAACAAAAGATTATAATCCAAATAATTTTAGTGTAACCAAAACGTCGGGTGCACCTTCTATGTTTCTTTATCTAACAACTGTTTCTAATAAAAGAAAGTTCATTAATCTGAACTGTTAAATTTCAAAAACCAAAACAATAATAATAATAAAAAAAAAGAAAAAAATGTGCAAGAGCTTATTTAAAATTCGTTGACGGGGTATTTCTAGTGTATCTACTTATTGAAATCACTTTAATTATTATTATTTAAAAAATTAGTCTTTGCCCGTAGGTAACATTTTGACGTTATACGAGAAATTTTATAATAAATTTTTCTTAAAAAAATGCAGTTTAAAATCTTTTTTCCAAATTTCTTACTTATAACATTTAAATGGAATTTAACTCAAAAACGATTTCATCATCCTTCTTTTCTTGTTTTCAAATTTCTTATTTATAGCTTTTACTTGGAATTTAACTAAACAAATTTTCTTTATCTTTTTTTTCACAAATTTCTTACGTATAGTTTTTATATGGAGTTTAACTCAAATAGTTAAAGAGTTAAAGAGATTTCTTTAACTCAGTTTGGCTTGAGAATTAGAGAGTTAATAGAGTAAAAATAAACAAAATGTTAACCAAACATCGACCTACATATTTATGAATGGGTGTACATTTGTTTCACTTATTTACATTTTTCAAGTTTATTTCATTCTCAGCATCTTTTGCAGGCATTCCTAATTCAAATAATTTTCCTTAATTGCTAATAAATATTATAATTTGAAGTTTTCGTCTTAGTTTCGTATTAACTTAATAATCCACAAAATACTCTGAAGCTGATGCTGTGGAAGTGAAAGTTCAACAATCTAATCAATATGAATTCTTAACGATGTGAAAAGTTGAAAGATGCTTACTGTTTTTGTTGCTGTCGTCGTTGTTATGACAGACTTTCTTTGGCAGTTGGCAGTCTCCACAAAGCCTGCTTAATAAACTCAAAGCTCTGCCCAATTCGGCATTTCAGCAGCTAACAACGGAGCGCAGTGTGCAGTCAGTCAGTCAGTGTCACTCATTTGGTCGGCCATTCATGCTGTTATTCTGTCAAACACAACGTCTAGCTTGCGGCAATGTAAGGTGTCTTAAAAAATCTACTTTACATAGGTGTAATACATTCACAGGTTTGCGTGTTTACGTTCCTACACACACGCATACGTGCATGCGCATTCGAGTACATACATGTATGTATGTGTATGCGTAAGTATTAGAAGCAGATTATTTTTCGAATTTTTTGTTTACCATCCTATTTTTGATTATAATACAAAAACAAATAAAAAACAAATAAAAGAACTCAGATTTTTACAAGCTTTCACTTTTCACTGCTCGTTTCTAAGAAATCTAAGCTCTGAGCTGTGAACAAAAAATTATAGAAATTTTTTTCGACTGTGGCTGTTGCTTAAGTGGCTATTGAAATTTGCGATTTTAAGACACTTTGTTTGTTGATTTTTCTTTTTCCTTTAATTCTTTTAATCTTCTGTCATTATTGTCAAATGTCATCATCAGAAAGTTGTGCACTTTTTGGTGTTGTGTGAAAGGAGAGGTGAAATTTGCAATGCAAATATTCTAAAATCAAGATTTCTGGTGTCAATAGCGGCTTCAATTAGGTATGGATTTCAGAAATGAGCAAATTCAGTTTAATATGAAAAGAAAATAATATAAAAACTGTTTTAGAAATTTATTACCTATGTCGTTAACAATAAGATAAAAAGTTTTTGATGGGAGAAGAGTGTCCATAAAACTTTTTGCTTAAATATATGAGATAGCATAGTTATTTTTTTAAACATATTCAAATTTCAGTAAAAACTATTGTAATAAAATCTATATATTATGCTGGTTTTGCCATTTCTGAAAGCCATACTTTCGATTTATGACTTCTATGCAGTCTTGGCGTCACTTGATTTTCTCTAATTCGATTTTTATAGATTTTATTCATAGCTGATTTTAACGGTTTGGCAATTCCTAATAAATAATAAAAATTTCTATTTTTGCTGACTAGAGAAATGCCATCTTACATGTTACGTACACATAGACATATTTATACTGAGTAGATAAGAGGAGATAAATCTTTATTAGGATTTTGAGAATTTACAATGTTTTACTTTGTTTAATTCTGATACTGAGGTTCAGATAAGGAATTAGCATTACGAAGATTTAAATTTTGATAACATAAACAACTCTGCTCTATTTCTTTATTCGAACGATGCCAACGAGCACTGAGTGATTGGCCATTTTATTTCTTAAGGCACTGGCGTGCATAGAAAATTGTTAGAACATGGAATAGTAGTGAAAATTTCGCACAGATTTCTAAAAAGAAAAAGGCAAAAATTAAAAAACAAAACTTTTTATAATAAAAAAATTTTTTCTTTTTAATTAAAAAAAAAAATTTTTTAAATTAAAAAAAAAATTATTATGAAAAACAAAAAAAATTTTTATATTAAAAAAAAATTAAAAAAAAAAGTTTATATAATGAGAAAAAAAAAAATAAACAAAAAAATGTTTATATAATATAATGCACATTTTCGGAAGTCTTTTATCTACAGTCCGCATAAACATAAAGCACATCAACATTTTAGCAAGCTTTGACTCTTTATGCATTTATTTTTTAACTGAAATTCTTTTTGTTTTAAAGTACGATCCATTCTATAATAAATACCATATTAATTAAAGTTTTAAACTTTGTACAATATTTCCAAAGCTCGACAAACGTTCATAAAAATTAAAAAAATTGTAATCAGAATTTAGAGAAAAAATGTTTGTACTCATTTTGATAGCTCACTAAATTTTCGTATAAAAATACCAGATTTAAAGTGGCCTAAAATTCTCGTTGAGCTTTGACAATTTTTTTCTCTAACGGTGTTCATATTTTCTCCGAGCAAAATTAAAAATAAAAATTCGTGAATTTTTTTCATTTCTTATAATTTTATTCCTTGGCGGCGTTGCGTATTTTCTCCGAAAAAAATTTGTGGATTTTTTTAATGGAGAAAATACGGTGTTGCGTATTTTCTCGGAAAAAAATTTGTGGATTTTTTTAATGGAGAAAATACGCAACACCGTAAAAGAAAAAAATTATAAGAAATCAACGGTATTTTATAGCAACCTGAAGTTTCTTTTTTATTGCACTAAAATTTAAAGTGCCTAAAATCTGCCTACCCTATTTCTTATTTTTAATTCCGATTAAAAAGTTAGAAATTTTGATCGAAATTTGTCCAATTTTTATAGTTTTTGACAGGTTTAAGTGTGCCATTAGCACTACCAGCATACCATACGTACTTATCTATCTTTTAATTTTTATGGATTTTTGTTAGAAAATGAGATATAATTTTACACAAAACCAAAGCAAAAAACAAAAAAAAAAAAATAGATTACAAAAAAAAAAAAAAAAAAACTAGTCTAAACTGGTTAAAGTGTTGAGGTGCTATATTTTTTTTTGCGGGTTGTATGTGGAAGAAAATATTGAACACTTCAGCGCAAAAAAAAATAATTATCTAAAATCTACGAGAATTTTTGGGCCACTTGAAACATGCACTTTGTTATACTAATGTGAATGGGATATCATAATAATAATAATTATAATAATTGTAATAATTTAGTATCTATGGTGTGCCCAACGGCCGGCTCTTCGACTTAGAAGGTCTTTTATGTCCTATTACATATTTTAGAAGTAGTTAGTATTAGTCCTATTGACTAGTACTACCACCAGAAAATACATTATGTCAGGTTATATTTAACTCAGATGTTCCCTTCCTTATGATCCTCACATTCATCAACGTAAACGTATGCCCGTATCAACTGACATGATGTTTATTATTTTATTCCCGAGTGACCTGAATCCCAGCAAAATACAATTTTATGTTTTGTACTATGTTGATTAGGAGCCGAATGGGCTATAAAACTGCATACTTGACGTTTTCTAAACATTTAGAGATTAAAAAATTAAAGATTTTGCTGAAGAATTCACTATATCTTTATAAAAAGATAAACTAAAAAAAAAATACAAAAAAAAAAAATAAAAACGTTTTTAAAACTATGTTTTTTTTTAATATTTTAAACACAAATGTATGTACTTATATATACACATTTACTTAAGTTTATAGTTTCTGATTAGTACCCGCATAAAATTGCAGTTCGCCATAAAGAGCAGAATAATGCGGTTGCTTTAGATATCCAATTCTGTATGTGATGGCTTGGCCAATGAAGGTGAGCGATTTTTTAAAGTTTGCGGCACCATCTTGACTTACTAAGTCATCCATTTGCTTTGTCCTTACAAAAATGTTCACTATGACCAGAAATCCAGGTATTCTTATTCCTATTGGATATAGTAAAGTACTGCAGTATTTTTAACGAATCTCAAAGTTCGAAGTGAAAATTAAGTTTCGGCAATTTTTCATTAATCAAGCACAAAGAAAATATGTTAAGTCGAAAATTTTATTATTGATCTTCATAAGAGTCTACTACTAACTTTATGCAATGATGCCAGCGTTGACCTGGACTATCTGTGGGTGAAACCGGCAATGTAGGAGTAGTCTTTTTCACCAAAATTCTTACACAATGAACAAAGAACTGCTGTTCTCGGCAGGCACCTCGAAAAAACAAAAAAAAAAAAAAAAATGAAACGCATCCATTCAGACTAGAGCAAGAACTATATTTTCTTGCGTTTTCTTTTTCTATAACTTCGATTAGGTTCGTTGCTGAAATATACATAGTTGCCCTTTAGTACGTCAAAGCTGAGTAAACTCCTGAACTAATTTACAGTGAGAGAGCTACGCCACCGGGTTGGCAACTCATCTGCTTACAATTATAATATTCAATAAGATATTGTTTTTTTTATGTAGTGTGGAGGCCCAGACTACTTACGTAATATACTGAATTGGTTTGAAATAGGCGAACGACAACTCATTTTCAAGAGTTTTGAAAGATATATAATATTTTGTTGCTGGACCTATTGCCGATTTACTCTTGCTGGAACACTTACGTAAAAAGTAGTGCAAGCAGCCCTAAAACTGGCTGAATAAAAACAGAATTGAACTAAAACTTATTGATATTAACTTGAATATTCTCTCAGATCTCTCACGGTGAGTATTAGCAAAGCTGCCTCTGATATGCCAGACGCCCTTTTGATATTTACGGCAAGACTTTGAGAGATTTAGTAAGTATTGTAGTTGCGTCGTTGCATCTCATTCACACTTTCTCAATGAGAAAGCTTTGCTCTGTGCTTTTAATAAGCAGTTCTTTGCCCTTTCGTGTTGTCCTAAAACTAAAGGGCTACCCTTTATGCCGCCTTCCTACGCCAATCGGCTTTTATGAACAGATTTTCTGTAGCGCAAATACGCATGCGATTTTCATGTCTCAAGCCCACAACAGAGATTCAAGTTTTAGCTAGTGTAAAATGACTTAATTTTTAAATAAAAAAATCTTATTTTTCATTAAGCAACTATGAGTGTACGAAAGCTCTGAAATAAAAATAAACAGTGCTATTAAATAATACAATCATTCGATTCATATTGCTTTGAGTGAAAATTCAGTTAAGATCGAGTTACTACAAGTATTTTAATAACTTAAAATAAGGAAAAAATCTCAGACGATGCAGTCGTATTCAATCACGTAATACTCTTTAACATCACTGGTAAAAAGTTTTGTATTTATTACCCAATGAATTATGAGAATTAGCAAACATCAAAAAATCAAAGAAGTAGATACTGACATACATTTCACTCATAAGCCGTTATCGAAAAGTAGACATCAGCCCACTAAGGCAAAAATGTGTGTGTGCAAAAGTTGCACGCCACCACGACATGCCACAGACAATTAGTAAACCACAAAGTAGTGTACCAAAGGAAAACAAAACGCAATCGAAATAAAATGAAAAAAAAAATTATAATTGCGGCGGGTTAATAAAGAAAAAAAGAAATTGATTTTCAGGCAATCTTTATAGGTCGGATATAGTGGGTGAGAAGAAAAGAACAGGTATCATGAATTGAACTTATGCGGCTGTTATTTCTTTTTCACTTTTTGCCTGTCTTGTCAATTTCCTGTACACAACAAATTTTCTGGGTTAAAAGATTTGAAAGATAAACAAAAATATCAAAGGCGCGCTGAGTTGCGTTGTTGAGTCGCTGAATAAATTCAAGGTGCGCCTTGTGGCAGATGGCAACAAATTAGTGACAAATTATTGTAAGGCGTCATCGGTAAGCGAAGTAGGCGTGAAGTGTGTGCTTTGCTGCTGAGGCGGCAATTGATAGGAGTGACGCTAGTGTGGCTGGCTGGATGTGAGTGATGGAAAAATAAGGCGTAAGCGCAGCAAATTAGGCAGCGGATGGGTAAATGGTGTTGTGGTGCCACCTGATGTGCTAAATAGGAAAAATGTTTGCAGTTAATAGAATGATGAAATGAGTATGGAAATTGACACATATAAATATTGATGCATGCATAGTCATAGACGAGGTTATCGATAATTTCGAGTGACAAGAAAAATCATTAGTACAGGAAATTCAATTCGTATTCATGAATGAGTACGACGAACTTACTGGATGAGGCAGCTCATGTGCAGGTACGTGCATGTTTTTTGCGCTTGCAGTGTATGGAAATCACGATGAGTGCCGCTACTAAAATAGCCGTATCACTATTGGAGCCCCCTTAGTTTTTATTTTTTTTGTAGAAACTTTAAAAATAAGCGTTGATGATGTTTTTTTTTGTTTGCTGCGGTCTTAAGGCCAAAATTTTGGTGTTTTTTGAGAATTTTTTGAACAAAGAAGTAATAATAAGAAATTGTTTAAGTTTAGAGGATATTTTATTTATATTTTTAGGTACACTTTTACATTTTTTTAAATTTATTTCCGCGGGAGATGGTGGCGATGGACGATCGCCAACCGAGTGTCTTGCTGGTGGGAATTCCTGAAGCTGCAATTTTTCTCTGAAAACAACAGCAATGTTTTTTTTTTAACAATATATTTCCTAAGAATATGAACCTAATTGTGGTAAAAAAATATTGAAAATTGCATGCTTTTGAGGTGCTTGTACACAAAGTAGTTTTTTATACCATATTTTTTCATCTATTTTGCTTAAAAACGAAATTTTAAATGATAATATAATCCCAGAATTAGGTTCATATAGATTCGAATTTAATAAAGAAAAAATCCCGATAAATTTTAGGACGATTGGTCGATAACTTTTCAAGCTAGAATTCCCACCAGTTGAAAAAAAGTAGTTTCGAGAAAAACGTCGTTCTATCTAACGCGCGCTACGGTGCGGAACCGATGCGAATTTCGCTTTAAAATTTTTACCACATATTCTTGATACTAACGATTTATGCAATAAAAAAAATCAATTTTTTGATCGATCTAAACCGATTTCCCCCCTTAGTCAATACCAGACATTGTCTATCTACCGCGGCCAATTTGCTTAACAGAATTGTGTGAGAAACTCCATTAAATGCTTTTGAGAAGTCTGCGTATATACAGCCAACTGTGAGGGAAATTCTTCAGCAAAAGTTGAAAAACCATTTTTACAAAAGACAGATATATTTGAAACTATAGATCTGGGAAACTTTTAGTCCTAAAATAACCTTTTTCTTTTATGATTGCTTTGAAAACTTTGGCTATAATAGAAAGCAACCTTCGAGATCGCATCATGAATCTGATTTAATATATTTGTTCCAATTATAATAAATATACTTCAACAATCTAGATCACTGGACCTGAGCGGCATAACCTCAAATTATTGCGATAACATCAACAATTATAGTTTATTTTTTTCCAATAAAATTAGAACAGAAAATTAGTTGCTTTAGTGACACACAAAGCTAAAAAGTCAAGTTTTTGAAGAATAACAAAATACCATCACACCAGATAAACATTTTTCATATGCAATTAGTATGTAAAAAATGACCAACATTGTTGTTGTTGCTAATTCAACACCAAATCTCTATGTCATCTACTTGTAAAAGCCAGCAACAGCAACAACTTTCAATTACAAACACAAACAGTGTCAACAGCACACCTCACCGCATTGATATAACTCGAATAATTATGACAAAAATAAACATAACAACAACAGTGTGGCTATGGTTTTCAAGTTGCGTGCCGCAGAGAATCGAATGACAGTGATAACACTTAACCTGTATACGTAGTAAGCAGCAAAAGCAAAGAAAACATACAGTACTTGTATATTCCACTAACAAAATATAAGTGAATAAATACACAAAGAATTTGTGCAGGCTTTCTGACTTCAAACTTCGGCATCAGCATCAGCAGCATCAGCATCAGCTCATCGACCACTCGACTCCATACGAAATTAGCAACAACTTTATTTCAATTGCCAAGTTTTTGTTTTTGGTGATTCTACTCTCTTTGACCCCTTTGAAACATACTCATGTGGTAGCTAGCAGCTTGTTGCTCATCATATTCAACAGCTTCCATTTATTCGCGTTGTAGTTGTTATTATTATTATTATTTTTTACTTTTTGAGTGGACTCTTTGTGGTTTAACCACTTTCACATTTTTAATAGAGTCAAGCAAACACATAAACTGTAGTATACTGAGTTGTACGAGCATGTAACTCTAAAGATACAAATATACATACATACACATGTACAGATATATACATATACATATACATATACATATACATATTGAAGTGCAACACCTCGAGCAGCAGCTTGTCACAACGTGGCGGCATTCTTTGGCAATTGCAATAAATGTGAAGCGACGTTTTTAGTGTGATGTGGTCGTAAAATACATACATACATATGCACATATATACAAATTGGCAAATTTGTGCATGTCTGCATATATTCTGGAATGTGTGAAAATTGCGAGAAGTCGTAAAGTGATTGCCTGCTGTGAACATAATTAATTACAATTTTTTTATTTTGGGGATTTCCTTAAATCAAGATTTCTTGTATACATTTTTTGTTTATTGGTTGCCAAAAGGAAATTCGAGTTTTCTTTACATGCCATAAACATACATAGGTATAATAGCAACACTCTCTCTGACTTCTGGCTCCTTAGCTAGTATGGGCTCTGAGGCCAACTTCTTTGGTTCGGAGCCTGTTCTGCCACTTCTCTTCTTTAGCTATCAAAGTCACGGTTAGCAAATGGGCTACTCTAACCCACAAGCGAGCTTGCCAGGCTGAGAGAGGTCGGTCATGCCCGACCGACTATCGCAAATCCTTGAGACATTAAGCAGAAAGGACTGCAGACAGCTGGTTGGACTGATGACGGGCCACTTTCTGTGGGCGAAGCACATGGAAAAGGTAGGCATCTCAGACAGTGTAATCTGCCCAGCGGGTGAAGAGGAGGATGAGATGGCGGAGCACTTCCTGTGCATCTGCTTGGCCTTCGCTCGAATCAGGTTTGAGGTCTTTGGCACTGATGTGTTAAGAAGCGACCACCTTGGCTTCTTGGCACCGCAAGATATACTCAGATTTCTGCGGAGGTCGGGTAGATTTAAAGAAAATTAAAAGGGAATCCGAGTGCAGTACAATCGACTTAATTGTGTCTGAGTGCTTCACTTGCTAGTTGTCCTGACGAAAAACAGAAACAGAAAAAAAGAAAGAAAAACACAAAAAAAAAACACGCTCTGTTCTCGAGCTACAAAACTTATTGAACAACCTACTTATTTGGATTTTAGTACCTACTCTACCAGAAAGACTGCCAGATATATGCAGTGTAGACATTTATAGGAGATCGCCGTAGCCGAATGGGTTGGTGCGTGCCTACCATTCTGTCTTGCTCGGGTACGAAAGAACGGGCATAAAGCAGCTAATTGATAGAAAAAGTGTTTTCTAAATAGCGGTCGCCCCACGGCAGGCAATGGCAAACCTCCGAATGTAGTTTTGCTATGAAAAAAATTCTCATCAAAAATATCTGCCACTTGGACGTGGTTTAAACTGTAGGGCCTCTCATTTGTGGATAAATATCACGATTATATTTACAAGGTGAAGTCCAAAATAAACAAGACTGACCTCATACAAATGTTTTTGATAGCGCCATCTTTTTAATGAGTTAGTGCGTTGGAAGTTACATCCCCAGCTGACTTCCAGTGAAAGTTTGGTGGCATTCGGTTCAGTGGAAGCGAAGTTATTGCGTCTAAAGTGTCAGTATGTTTGTGTCATTGGTACAAAAATGGGTTTCGAACAAAGAGCTAATAACAAATTTTGTTTCAAAATCGGTAAAACGTTTATCGAAACATTTGAATTGATGACAAAAGTGTATGACGATGATTGTCTTTTCCGTGCAAACGATTATGTGCGGTTTATACGTTTCACAGATGGAGGACATAAATGACAATGAACATACCGGCCGCCCAAAATCAGTAATCACTGAAAACTCCATCGAAATTGCTCGTAAATGTATCAAAAATGCACCGAAATCATCCTTGAAATTCATGGAATCGGAGTTGAATATCTCCAAAACATCAACTTATCGCATTTTAACTGATAGTTTGGGCTTACGAAAGGTCTGTGCACGTTTCATTCCGCACAATTTAACTGACGAACCAAAATTGCTTAGAATTCACCATTTGAAATACCTCATTAAAGAGGCTAGAAAAGACAAGAACTTCTTCTACAACATTCTATCTGATGATGAAATGTGGTGTTTCTAACATGAACCTGAAACTAAGCGTGCTAGGTGCCGAATGGAAGGCACCAGATGAGCGACCACCCAAAAAGTCGCGTTTGGAGAAGTCAAACAATCAAGTCGATGCTAATTTGTTTTTACGATTTCAAGGGAATTGTGCACAAGGAGTTCGTTCCAATGAGCCAAACCGTTAATTAAACTTCCTATCGTGGCGTTTTGAAATGTTTGTTGCTTCGCATTCGTTGAATTTGCCCTGAATACCGCGCAGGAGGAAGCTGGCACTTATTGCATGAAAATGCACCATCTCATCGAACCACTCTTGTGACTGATTTTTTGACTAGAAATCGTAGTTTAACCATCAATTGCGACAGCCGCCCCTAAAAATCTTTTTTATCACCGAATTGTCTAATGACCCGAGCCCGAGGACGTCCAAGGTTAACTTGGCTTAACCAAGCGTTAGCCGACCCGAAAAAGCTACGAGTTAGGAGCTGGAGATCTGTTGCTATGAACCGTGCAGATTGGAAGAGGATTGTGGATGAAGCTAAAGCTCACCCTGAGCTGTAATCGCTACATGATTATGATGATGATCATATGGTATATAAGTACATATATAGAAGGTTTCTTCTTCTTCTCGGTGGGCGCGATAACCGCTTACGCGATTTTGGCCGAATTTAACAAAGCGCGCCAGTCCTTTCTCTTTCGTGCTAACCGGCGCCAGTTGAACACACCAAGTCATGCCAAGTCCTTCTCCACCTGATCTTTCCAACACAGAGGAGGGCTTCCTCTTCCTACTTTCAGAGCCGGAGCGAGCGCTCGGACTGTTTGTTTGATGACCGGAGATAATTCGTTTTGTCCTCGTTCACTACCAGACCCACTCGCTTTGCTTCTTTAAGGCCGATGATGTCAATATCACCGACATACGCCAACAATTGCAGGCCTTTATAAAAACCTGTGCTTGAACTATTAAGTTCTGCGGCGCGCACTATGTGTTCCAGCATTAGGTTCCAGCATAAGGCGATAAGCTTTTGTTTCTGCCATTTTTTTCTAGATTTTCAAATATTCACCGCCACACACCTTTTTACTGTTTGAACTGCAGGTTAATCGCTTATGATTTTGCCGACCAGTAGCGCAGAGTTGTTGTTGTGCCAATTGTTGATTGTTCCTGTTTTCTGCATTTTCGCATTTTCTATTTATGACACTGCTTGCCCTGCGTACATAATTTTTTATATTTTTTATAATAGCTTTTCACTGCTGCTTTGCAAAACATATTTGGTTTTTATTTTCTCTAATTGTTTGCTTGCGCATGTAAAGTGTTGCCTCTGTCATTAACTCAAGCCGCTTCATAAACTTTATTCTTATATATTTTCCATTATTAATGTACTTTTTCTCACTTGTTTTTCTCACTTGTTTTTCTCACTTGTTTTTCATTTTCCCTTTCTGCACTGACCTCAACGCTCCGAACTAGTCCCTCCGGTGCCCTTTTGCTTTGTTGGGCTCGATTAGGTACGAATTGCCAGAATCCATTATTCGTATGCGTGTTTGTATGTGTCAGTTTCGCGCTTTGCTTTTGCTGTCGCTATAATTATCATTGCTGCTACCTTTTTCAATTGTTTAGTTTTCTACATTACCAGCTCAGATTGTTGTTTTTGTTTTGGTGTTTTTAATGGCTTTATTTATTGCTGCCTGCGAACGCATAATTTTCACATTTTTTTTGTGATATTTTTATTTCTTTCCGGAGGCTTCAAGTAAAATTTTTTTTTGGCAAAGTTGTAACAAAGTTGCTTACAGCTTTTATTGCTTGTAATTTTGTTGCAAATGTTGCTGTTATACATACATACATATGTATCTATTTATTTTTAACAGTGTTTAATTATTCTTCTTACACTTTCTTTGGTACTTTAATGTTAATCAGCCTATGTAAATTTTGTGATTTTTTGTTTACAATTTGCAAATCTTTGTTATGTCTTGTTTTATTGCATGCACTGTATGTGTGTTGTCGCATTAACCTTTAGCCTTTTTCTTGTCTTGTGAAAACGCTTTTATGTTTGTCTAAACCTTAATGGTTTCCTATGCAATTTTTCGGCTGCTGAATTTTTTTTTAACCAAGTGAAATAAATTTAAATTAAATAAAGTAAAATATTATAAGATTAAAATAAAACTACATTAAATTAAAAAAATAATAAGAATATATATTAGGTGTGCAACTAAGTTTTCGCTGTTTTTTGATGAAAATACAACTTTATTCTGAAAAAATGGTTACAAGTGAACAACTGAAAGTATTGCCCATCGCTGGCTACTACTTTTTCCCATCTTTCTGGTAGAACTGTTCATCTTTTGAGGCTATCCACGGATCAAGCCATTGTTTGATGTCCTCATATGAATGGAAATGCTGGTCAGCTAGGCCATGTGCCATCGATCGGAACAGTTGATAATCGGACAGCGCAATATCTGGATAATATGGCGGGTAGAGTAGAATTCCCCATTTCAGTGTTTCCAGTTAGGTTTTAACGGGTTTGGCAACGTTAGGCCGAGCGTTGTCATGCTGTAAAATCACTTTGCCATGCCTCGCCGTGTATTGCGGCCACTTCTCGTGCAGTGCTCGGCTCAATCGCATCAATTGAAGTCGATACCGATCCCCAGTGATGGTTTCGCTTAGTTTTAACAGTTCATAATAAATAGCATCAACTTGGTCCCACCAAATACATAGCATAACCTTCGCAGCCTGAATATTCGGCCGAGGCGACGACGTAGAAGCATGAGCGGGAGTCCCCATGATTTTCTTTTCTTTGGATTGCTGTAATGAATCCATTTTTCATCACCCGTCACGATGCGATGAAGAAAACCCTTCCTTTTTTGCCCAAGTCCCCTGTTTCTGAATCATTGTCAAAGCATGCAATCGCTTGGAAATGGGTTGGCGGGTAACTCCTAATACTGAAGCACGCTCTTCTTGCATTTGACACGGATCCTCATTGAGAAATGCCTCCAATTCAGCGCCTTCGGAAGTTTTTGGCCTTCCTTCACGCGAAGGGTCGTCAACATTAAAATAAACCAATCTCTGTTTCACTTAAAGTAGCACCTCCATAAACTTTTTGTAGCTCTCGATGCGCTTCAGCCGTAAAGGTCAGTAGTCAGGTCGCAGTAGTTGCCCTTCGTTTGAAGCGTAAAGATCCTTTTTTATCTGACGTCAAAAATGTCTACGTTCGTCTCGAAAAACAGCATTTGCGGGAAGTCATGCTTTATTATTGCCTTTCAAAGAAAAGTGCAGCTGAAACGTGTCGTATGTTGATCAATATTTACAGTAATCCCGCTCCATCAAATACAACTTGTAGAGAGTGGTTTCAACGCTTCCAAAGTCGCAATTCCGGCGTGAGTGATAAAGATCGCGAAGGGGCATCGAATGATGATATGTCTAAAGAGTTGGTTGTTGACAGATCAACTGTCGGTCAACGTTTGCATGCGATGGAAATGGTCCAGAAAGTAGGGAGCTGGGTGCCACATCAATTGAAGGATATCGGGGAGGGACGTATGAGATGCTTTTTGAACGGCAAAAAAGAAAAATTTTTCTATATCGCATCGTCACTGGCGATGGAAAATGGATCTTTTATTATGATAACCCTAAGCGCCGCAAAAGTTGGAGCCTTCCTGATGAGCTAGGCCCATCGACAAAAAATATTCATGCTTTAAAGGTTATATTGTGCATCTGGTGAGATCAGAGGGGTGTCATCTATTATGAACTCCTTAAAGCATTTGAAACTATCACTGGCGATCAATACCGACGGCAGCTAATGCGTTTCAATCGATCTCTCAAAGAAAAGCGGCCGGAATGGGATGATAGACATGACAAACTAATTTTGCTGCATGACAACGCCATGTCACACGTGGCTACACCGGTCCAGAAATATTTAGAGGGACTCAATTGGGAAATCTTGCCTCACCCGCTGTATTCCCCAGACAGAGCACCTTCGGATTACCATCCGCTCCGATCAATGCAGTCAGCCGTTATTGGAGAGCGGTTCACTTCTTACGAGAGCATTGCAAACTGGCTCAATGGACGGATCAAGTCAAAAGGTTCTAGTGAGCGTATTGTGTGAAAGGTAGAAGGCCACCATCAATGATGGGACCTTATCAGTGTGGCTTTAAATATGGAAAGAGTACCATCGGCCAGATATTCTCAATGCGCTAAGTCTTGGAAAAGGCGCAATGAAAGGAGAATCGACTGACACCATCCTTTCGTCGGCTTGAAAGCTGGATTCGACAGTACGAAAAGGAGTTGCCTATAAGCCGCTATGCCTGAATTTAGGATCCCCGGAAAACTAATACGGCTATACAAAATTACTCTGCTCAAAACTAGTAGCGCCGTCAGAACTGGGAAGGACCTCTCCCTGCCGTTTCAGACAGAGATTTCAGACAGGGTGACTTTCTGTCGTGTTACTTCTTTAACGTGATATTGGGGAGGACCGTACAAGCCGCAGAACTTAATCACTCAGGCACAATATTTTATAAGAGCGTACAATTGTTGGCATATGCCGATGATATTGACATCATCGGCTTTAACAACCGCGCTGTTAGTTCTGCCTTCTCCAAACTCGATAAAGAGGCAAAGTGAATGGGTCTGGTGGTGAACGAGGACAAAACGAAGTACCACCTGTCATCAAACAAACAGTCGGCGTACTCGCGTATCGACACCCACGTCACTGTTGACAGTTATGATTTTGAGGTTGTATGAGACATCGTTTAACTAGGAACCAGCATTTACACCGATAACAATATCGGTCTTGAAATCCAATGGAGAATCTCTCTTGCCAGCTGGCAATTGAATCTCTCTTTGTACTAAGTAGGCAATTGAGCAGTAAAGTCCTCTCTCGACGAACAAAACTAACACTCTACAAGGCTGTCATCATGCCTGTCCTATCGTATGGCGCAGAAGCTTGGACGATGACAATATCCGATAAAGCGTCCCTTGAAGTATTTGAGAGGAGGATTTTGGCAAAGATTTTTGGACCTTCGCGACGGCGAGTATCGCAAGCGGTGGAACAATGAGCTGTATGAGCTTTACGACGACATAGACATAGCGCAGTGAATAAAGATCCAGCATCTACGTTGGCTGGGTCATGTCGTTCAAATAGAAACAAATGCTCCGGATCTGAAAGCATTCGCTGTGATAGCAGCTTGTGGTAGCAGAGGAAAGCCTCCTCTGCATTCGAAAGATCAGGTGGAGAAGGACTTGGCTTCACTTGGTCTGTCCAACTGGTGCGGATTAGCACGAGAAAGAAACGACTGGCGCGCTTTATTAAGCTCGAAAAAAGTCGCGAAAAAAGTTATAGCGCTAATCAAAAAGAAGAAGAAAGAGATCTACCGGAAAAAGTTTAGAAAATGTTTATCTTCATTTCATATAACGCTGTAACTAAATTTAGTGCCATAATAGTGATTCTGTATGTGTTTTTGTGAGACGCTATCTACTTCGTGCAATACATACCATAAAATACATAGCATAAAAAGAGATAAACAAAGCTTCATGGAGCTTGAAAGGAGTCATGTTGCTTTAGTTATTACCCTGAGCCAAAATACAATCATGCCGAGGAGCTAGGCAATCGAAACTTTGAAAAAACAAACAACAGAAACGAATTGCTTGCGATGGTAAAAAGTAGGCATACAATTATTTACCATTCCATCATAATTTCGCCATCAAGACACACTTTTTTAATCGCAAAGCCATAATGCGGGCAATAAAAGAATTGCAATCTATTTTCTTTGAAGCAATCTTGCCAATCACCTTTTCACTTCTTTGCCATTTGAACAACTCCATTCCCACCCTTCTCCCACTCACTACGCCACACTACTCCGTTGCGCGATTAAACTTCATTACGACAATTTGAAGTATGCGTGAGTGCGTGCGTGTGTATTTTACGACTGCACTTTGTGTCAGTAGCGCATTTACGCGTTGAGTTATGATGCGTTGCCGCATAACTTGTTGCACGTATCCATGCACCAAAGTAAACGTGCTATTTATACACATCCATCTATGTATGTGTGTGTGTATGTATGCACCTTTGCTCTGCTCTTCTGCAAGGGACTCTGCTCTGTTCTCTTGTTACTACTCGTGCAACGTCTGTCCGTCCGTCCGTCCGTCCGACACTTATGGGAGTCGTTAGTGTCGAGTATGAGCACGTTTATATTTGCAATTTTATGCATGTGCGTGTGTGTGTGTGTACGGGTGCCTTTATTGCTGCGTGCCGCCACCCGCACCCTTATGCATGCCCTTGCACTTCGCCACTCGAGAAAATTTACTACTTTTTTCATTGCCCTCTTAAAGTCTCAAAGAAAAATTACGTACACTTTTCCGCTTCAATCCGCGGCAACGCTATTTGGCTGCATAAGAGTATTATGTTTTACCCCAGACGCCGTAGCTGCTATCGCTCACTGTGCTGGTATCCACATACATACATACATGAACATGCACCAACAACAAACTCATAAGTTGCTATCTTACACTTAAGTCGTTTCATATCACGAAGAGTAGGTTACTTGTGTGCTTATAAGTATGCGTAAGTGTATTTGTGTGCGAGTTGAGATTCGTTTGTGAAACTTTTTTTCTGCTTCTTACTGCTTCACCTTTTTTTAGTTTTGGTTTTTTTTTTTTGGTTTTGCCTCAAACTGTCTCAAACTACTGTGAAATTTGTAGCGTTATTTTTACAACTCTTTCTTTCTTTAAAGTTTTCTTCGTGCCCGCTATTGTGGCATATTTTTTTTGGTTACTGCTGCTGTTGTTGGCGCGCAAGAATTATAAGTTCTTTTACCGCCTAGTCACACCAATTCAAGTTGAAGAATTCAGTTTTTCTTAAACTCGGGTTTGAGGCGTGAATTAAACAAAAAATACGTAATTAAATGGCACAAGCGTGCAATCAACAATTGGCTGCGGCCAGAAAGGGAGTGCTTACGTCTGGTGGGAAGTTGCCTAAAGCATCATTACGCACATTCAAGCTTTCATGAAGTGAGAAGTTCACTGACGTTTTGTGTCACTGTGTGATTTTAATGAAAGAGGCGTGAAATTCGCAACTTTGACTGGCATTTAAATATTTTTGTGCTGGCTTTGGGATTATAAGATAAGCATAAGTGTGTGTGAAGTCAGTTCTTATTAAAAAGTTGACGTATATTGGGCCTAGAAGATAGTATAGCGGTGGAGACGTGCACGTGGTAAAAACGAATATGAAAAGATCAGAAAAATGAAGTAAACAAAGAATGCAAATATACCACAGAAACTTAGTTTTATATTAAAAATAAAAATAAATAGCTGATGGCCCATGCTGCTAGTGCTGCTGCCTTCTTATATTTGTATAACTTGTTATTATACAAATTTAATAATAATAATAATAATAATAAAAATAAATAATTGGCGCGTATACTTCTGGTAGGTGTTTCGCCGAGCTCCTCCGTCTATTTGTGTTGTGTGTCTTGATGTTGTTCCAGTTTTTAATAGAAACAGGGTCTTTCGAGTACAAATTTCGTTTTTTGGCGCATATTTCTTTGACAGATGTCATAGATCTATGGCGTTAGCATCATCATCGTTTCCTTTACCACGCATTAGGGCCGCAATAAAGCATATCCACCTGATTCTGGTTTTGGCTAGCAATTCATTCTACAATTTCGCACATTCATCGATTTGTTTTTACAATGATCTTTTCCATGTCGCCTTAGGACGTCCCTTCTTGCGGCTTCCATGGGGGTTCCATTCAAGAGCTTGCCGGCAGACTTCTGCAGCATCGCATTTGCAGTATGTGACATCATCATAATTGTTGGCTTGACGGTTTCGGTTCCACCTTGGCCTCCCTCATTTTTCAAGTTCCGAATCGTAAGTCCTTATTCTGTGGTCGTCTACTAGTTTTATTTTCTATACGAGCATGTTTGAGGGTCAAAAACATAATTGACAAATATTTTGAATAGAAAAGTGACATTATATAAAAAAAAGGATTTTTCTATAATGGCATCTATGCACATATGAAACGTGCGTGTATCCAATGAACCCAAATACATCTAGTGACTGAAAAGTCCCGGGCCTGGATGGCACTGGTTTTATTGCATTCTCCTCTTTTTCAGTTAGTACTAACCTTAGAAAGATCTTCCCAGCCATGCTCCAAAAGGTAAGCCATCTTGTGATACCATGGTTAAGAACGATATTCAGCGAATGCGTGAGGTTCAGCTATGTTCCTGTATTGTGGAGAGAAGCGAGAGTTGTGTTTATTCCAAAAGCTGGAAAAGCAACCCTCTCTACTCAAGGGAATAAAGGCCCATTAGTCTGACCTGATTTCTCCTGAAAACGTTAGAGAAGATCTTAGACACATATATTAGAGATACAATTGCGCTGGACGTATTATCCAAGGCGCAGCACGCTTACACTAAAGGCAGATCTACTGAAACTGCACTTCACTCACTTGTACTAAGCATAGAAAAGGCGTTAGAATATAAGTATTTCTAGATATATTAGAGGCCTTTAACAACAGGACGAAAGATGCTATTTTCAATAGCATAGAGTCACTTAATTTACAGCCCGTGATTTATCTATGGATAAGCGGATATTAGCTTGCTGGAAGATAAGAGCGGAACGAAACGATACTAGCGTCACCAAATATGCATGCAGAGGCACTCCGCAAGGTGGGGTACTATCGCCGCTATTATGGTTACTTGTAGCAAATGAACTGCTCAATAAATTTGACGGAGGAGCACCAAAACTAGTGGCATATGCAGATGACATAGCTATAGTAGTTACGGGGAAGTACCTGGACACCATTAGCAATGTGATGAATAACACACTTAAAACGGTATACCAATGGACATTTCGCGCATGGCTAGAAATAAACGCCGGAAAAACGGACATGGTACTTTTTACCAGAAAGTACAAGGTCCCGACGTGGAACCTCCCGAAGCTAGGCAACAACGAACTACTTCTCAAAGATCATTCAAGGTACCTTGAAGTAATACTAGACAGTAAACTGCTGTGGAAGCACAATGTTGAGGAAGGGGGGAAAAAGGCCAGTAATGCATTGTACGTATGTAAAAGAATACTTGGGGTCTATCACCCTCTCTGATGCATTGGTGCTACATGGCAGTAGTTAGACCGATATTGCTGTATGGAGCCTTAGTATGGTAGACTGTGGCAAGAAAACTGACATACTTTATGCCGCTGGAAAGGATTCAACGACTCGCTGCTCTGTGCATAACAGGAGCGATGAAAACCACTCCAACGGCGGCGCTGGAAATGATACTCAGCATGCCATCTATTGACCTTATGGCGGAAAACATGGCAGCGAAATCCCCGAGGAGGTTAGTGGCTTGTGGGGTATTCACCTGTAGACACAGCTCTGTAACAAAGTGGAGCTCAGGTTGCACAGACTACTAAAGTTCGGAGTCATTTAATTGGGAGAGAAGGTTTCGTACCGTAATTGAAGACGATGGATCGTTCTACAAAAGTCGTTTGATTGAAATTCGAGAGCGGCGTTGTTCTTGATGGAAATTACGTTGATGACTAAAGCTGATTTTGAACAAAATAAAATTAGTTTTCTTTGTTAGTCCCGGGACTTTTCAGCTCAAATCCTACACTTGTTTTTTTTTTAGAGAACTGCGTTAACAATGCTAAGTAGGTAAATGCCTTGTTGTGGTGTCTCACGGCATAGTGGTCAACAAAGTTTGTGGACGAAAATATATTTGTTTAAACTCCATTTAGTTTTGCGGCAAGTTTTGTCAATTTCAAATATTTATGAGAATAAGCTAAATTCTTGCTCTAGTAAACTCGCCGGTTTAGTTGGCTTAAATAGTGTCAAAAATTGCAGACGTAATTTTTCTTGTAGTTAAATATTTATATACGTATTTCTGACGAAATAATTGAAATTCTTGATACAAAAAAAAACTCAATAAAAATAAAAAATGAAGCAAGAAGAATAAACGCGTCCATTGCATCTCTTTATACAAAAGAAATGTTTTTTGAACAAGAATATTAATCTCTTCTATGTGACCAGTAACATTTTCCTGTCCATTGGTGTTACAAAAAGAAAGGTTATTTAAATGTAGTTTTGTTTTTCAGTCGCCTTGAAAAAAGTGCTTTCCAATTACTTTCAAATTTTTCAGCATAAACTATCACTTTTTTCTTAACAATACTCGCAATTGTCATTTCTCGCAAATAGCTAACCAACTACTACTACCTTTCGACTTTCGCTATGCCATCACAGTCTACGAGTATTGGCAATTTATTCCAGTTTAGAGCACAAATTTGCTGCACTTTGCAGCGCTTGGTTATCGCCTGTGTGTGGCAGCTTCCTTCGAATGTCATTGGCTGTACTCTTATTGCTCGGTATGTCACAAGTATAAAGAAATCTTTATATGTATACATTTTTTGCACAAAAAAAAAAGTCGTAAAGAATATGCTTTGATTTCTGGTGACATAAAACAAAAAAAAAACAAGATATTTTACGGTAATTCTGCTTAGCAGTTTTAGCACACACACACACATGCATGCACATAACACATACTATCAAAGAGTTCTTTTCGCTGTTGCTTTGCCGCAGTTCCCTTGCTTCATTTTATTGCTAAATATTTTTTTATTATTGCTTTTCTTGTTGCTGTTTTTCCAGCAGACTGCACATTTGCTCATTACTGCATGGTTTACCGCATCGTTCCAACGCGCATCAAACTTTTCTTATCCACACATATATGCAAACGCACATATATATACATACGTATATATGCAGCCGCTATTGCTTGCAACTATGACTTTTTCTTTCCATGCAACAATGTGTGCATGCAACGTGCAACTGAATTCGTTCTGTTCTATTAAACAATATTCCGCTGTGCAATCTTTGTTGTTTGTATTGTTTTTGCCTCGTTCATCGCTCGCTTTAACCTTAATGTGGCTCACATGCCAACCGAGAAGGTACCTACAATGCAAGGCTGCCTTCAACTTAGCGCCATGCTCTTACTTACCGCCACACTTACCGCTTTTTCAACGCCCATTGGCTTTGATTGCTTTGCTTGCCGCTGCTTCCAATATTTTGACATTTATTGAACGAGCAAACGTTGCGTTCGGTTAGTTGACATTTTGTGCAATGCACTGTAACATTTTTCCTCCCATCCTTTGGTGTTCTTGTTGTTGTTGCTGCTCATTTGATGCCAAATTTTCTCCTCGTCATTGCCATTTATTGCGCTCTAATATTTTTCCTGTGCTTATGTTGCCTTTATTTTTATTATTATGATTGCTATGATTTGTTTCAGTGTGGGCTATTTGCACTATTTTTGCTTTTGTTGTTGCATTTTTGCTTTGACATTAAATAGGGCAGTTTGTGCCAAGTCAAATGTCGTTGAAAGTATTTGCAATTTTCCACGTGACCGCTTAACGCTTGTCAATGGGTTCACTCGACCGCCCGGCTAACTGACTTCGCTTAAGATTTCTCTTCTCAGCTGCGAAGCTTTTGCCTCTGCGCCGCCCTTTACCGATTTTCGCAGCTGCAGTTGTCAACATTTCTCGGTACGTTACATTTTTGGAAGCACGCACATAAAATATTAATGATTACACAGTGGTGGAAATAAAAATCCGAGTAGGTGGCGTGTATGCCAGTATCCTGAGAATTTGAGACTCTGAAAGTAAGTATGGAACTATTCGTTAAGTGCCAGCATCAATGGAAAGTTGCTTAGGATTGACAAAGTTGATTTGAAGGGACTTCATTTGTAAGCAGGAATGAATTGCTTTAAAGGTGCCATAAAAACCAGTTTAAAAAATATAAGTAATGATTCATAGTGCCAAAGAACAATCCGAACCGGTTTAAAACTGGAAAAAGATATAAGAGAGAAAGAGAGAGAGATAGAGAAAGAGAGAATATTCTGAAGTTATGAAAACAGATATCTTAAAGATCTCAAAGGCTTTTCCTTGAGTACAAAAACTAAAAAAAAATTTATTTTGATTACACTGTGCAACAAAATCTGACATTTATAAATAAGGGTTTATCAAGGGAAAATATTATAAGGGGGTTCCAAAGGGTAATATCTTTGATTACACTGTGCAACAAACTAAAATTTCTTGAACAAAAAAAAATTTGCGTGTATGGAATTCGCAAAGGGAACTAAAGAGTAACATTTCTGATTACAGTGTGCAACAAACTCAAATTTCTTAAAAAAAAAAATTGCGTCGATGGAATTCGCAAAGGGGCTAAAGAGTAACATCTCTGATTACACTGTGCAACAAACTCAAATTTCTTATAGGAACAAATTTGCGTCGATGAAATCCGCTACAGGGGGCTAAAGAGTAATATCTTTGATTACACTATGCAACAAACTTAAACTCATTTTTCAAAAAAACAAATTTCTGTAGAGAGAATTCCGCAAAGAGGGTTAGAGAGTATAAAGATGTTTGATTACACGTTCAACAAACTCAAACTTATTTTTCAAAAAAAAAAAAACAAAAAACAAATAAAAAATTTGCGTCGATAAAATTCCGTAAAGGGGGCTGAAGGGAAATATCATACATTACATTGTGCAACAAACTCAAAATGTTTTTTGAAAAAACAAGTACCCGTCAATAGAATTACGTGGAGAAGGCTAGAGTGTAATATGTCTGATTACACTGTGCAACAAACTCAAACTTCTTTAAAAAAAATTAAGTTTCGGTCGATGGAATTCCGTAAAGGGGGCTAAAGAGTAATATCTCTAAATACACTGTGCAACAAACTTAAGTTTCGTTTTCAAAAAAACAAATTTGCGTTCACAGAATTCCGTAAAGAGTAATCCCTTCCATTACACGGAACAACTAATTCAAACTTATTAAAAAAAAACAAGCTTCCGTCAAGGGAGCTAATGAGTAATATTTTTGATTGCACTTTCCCACAAATTTAAACCTTTTTTCAAAATAGTAAGGTTTTATCAACGAAGTTTGGAACAGGAATTAAAGAAGTAAAATCCACAATGAAGATTTTTTTTAAGTTTACGTTTGACATTATTTTTGAGGCCGCTTAGAGTTTACGCACAATCCTAAGATTCTCACACTTACTCACTTTTTAACCAGAATTTACTGCTATGCAGTTTTATGACCCACTGAATTGTAGTATAACTAATTGCAATTGAGAAGTAACTACAAAATATTGCTGATTTTTGGCATTTTTTTTAACGGCGCTGGGTTTTTTTCCATATAAAATAAAGTATGAGCATGAGGAAAAAAAGCCACACCTCGATTGATTTGAATTTGTGTTATTGCGACATGCATTTGGAACAATACAATTTTGAAAAATAGTCGCGCTGCAATATATATTGCGAGATATTGCAAATATGCTTGTAAACGTTGAAGCGCTCCTAAATTTAAATTCTTTTTAAATGCGGTCACCTCATAGTTATAATCACCACATACGCATCGGTAGCAAAAAAGGGGAAACAAATGTCGCAAAAATTATCTGCTGCTCAATTTGTGGTAAACTATTTAACAAACTATCATTAAAAAATCGATGGCTCTAAGAGAGTTACATCTGGAGTTCCAGATCTGGCTGTCCGAATTTTTGCGACCTCCACTGTATTTAAATGCTGCGTGTTCATGATTTATGTCTTAATAAGTATGTCAGATTGTCAACACAGTTTATTTTGTTGCTTTTTCTTCATAATTTTATGGCTGTTCACTTGCTGTCTATTTTATGAAAGAAATTTTTTTGTTTTTGCATGTTTTGCCTTTATTTTCTACTCTATTTTGCGGTCATTTAAATTCAACTTGGCATTTTCTCACAGATTAGAATTCTTCTAGCATGTGAAGTGCAGAATTATTTCGCCTCGCTTTAATGACATTTTAAGTGTGTAAATGTGACAGTTTTATTTGCATCACAATTGTTGTTGTGTAGTTTTTCTTGCTGCCGCTGGCATTTGTCATAGACATTTAAATAACTGGCCGTATCGTAGCAACTGACAAATGGTTATGGAAAAATGGTCCACTGAATGCATGCAATGGTGCTTGGCTATGCATTTTTTTGTTTACTTTGTTTTTTGAAAACGTTAACAGAGCGGAGAAAAACTCTGATGAGAAAATTTACTGATATCTAGAGAGTAGGTAATGAAACAGTTGCATGCTTTTCTTGCTCAGTTTCTTGGCACACTGAAGCCAATAATTGACAATGAGCTGTTGCGGTGTGAAAAATGTTGGGAATTTTTCAAACGAAAAACAATCGGTGTTAGGCACAAATTACCGTTAGCTTTTATTGACAATATAATTTTCAAATAAAATTAAATTACTTTGGAATTTTTTAAGCAATTTTGAAATGAGAAGAGCAGTAATTAACTACCTATTATTAAAACAAAAAAATGGAAATCCCAAATGTTGCAGCCGGTTCCTAACGCAGTAAACGTGCGCTGGCAAAGAGTTAACCAATATATACAAGCATACTAAAGCTGCAACAACAAAAGCGTTAAGTGAAAATTCGTCACACAGTCTTGTGGAAATTTTCTTTCTTAATGAGCGAAAGTGTCGACTGTAGCTAAGATTGGTAAGGCTGTGCACAGGCAGACTCGTGTCACGCATACGCAAACGTTGTAATTGCGTGGAATTCGGTCGTGGTTGTGGCTGTGCTCAGCTTCTGCTGTGCCTACAGAGGTTAAGGTTAAGGTGTTGCTGTGTCAAATAAAATTATAAATTTAAACAATTTCTATGTGAAAATGTATGTTAATTGCCAAAACGCGATAAAGTTAAGGTTAGTAATGAAAATTCGAAAATGGTAATTAAATTTAAATTCTGTTTTTTTGGCATTGAAATATTCTCCAATTTTCCTGTTGAGTGAAAGTTTGTGACATTATAACTTAATTTTTTTTATATCTACGTTTTTACTTTTGGCTTAGTAAACAATTTAATGGTAAACCATTAACTACTGGACTGCATTGAGCTAGGATATATGGATTTTCGGGGAAACGATTTAGATTTTTTTTAATTTTCAATTTACATAAACCTATCAACCGATGTCCGTAAACGGTAACAGTCTAGGCTGCTCTGTAACCTCATAGCCGAACCAAGGATTATTTTTCAAGGCAGCACAAAACTTAGGTAGTGGGGGTGCACAAATCTTGACCAGAGCAGCGACAATTCTGCGGTAAGGAAGACACAATCCTGCTGTTGAACCAAAATCCTGTAGCCTGAGACGAAATGAGTATAAAGCCAAAGTCCTTAAGGAAACCAAAATCCTGCAGCTACAGACGAAATGGCGACAAGAAATATCAGTTAATTTATTCACTTCAAATTACGATTTACAATTTTTACCAACCATTTACAAAAATGTGCCCCTTTATATACAAAAAATATTTCAACCAAAGCCTACTTATTTCTACAGAAAAACAAGTGCTGATAAACCTTAAAGTATATAACTCACAAATATACTCACAACTCACAGTATATGACATACTGTTTCAGTTTACATTATGAGTGAATATTTGAGTATTTTAATATTCGTTGCAAATGCCATTAGGGTGATCCAACAGGCATCTTCTCTAACCCTTCAGATACAGACTATTCATCAGCTACTCTGCACTCGATAATTAGTGAATGAGCGTAGTTAAAATCAGAGCAAAAACAGTTTTCTTATTGAAGTAAGTGTGATGAGTACGATCATCGTTTAAAAGCATAGGCTTTATTTAAAGCTGCATCGATAAAACTGTTTGTTCATTAAATATATGGCGGGAGGAGGGAATTGATTTTGTTACAAAAACCTTGGCTGTTGAGTTTAGAATTCCGGAATTATAAGAGTAATTTTGGAATTATAAGATTTCATTATTTTTAATTAGTAAATGACGAAATATATGATGATGTCCAGACAAAATAAACCAACATCAGGCAAACTGAAAGCTGGCGGTTTTTCTTTTGAAATCGTTGAATCCTTTACCTACTTAGCCTTCAAACTGAGTAGAGACAATTCAATGAGCCTCACCATCGATGAGAGAATTCTAGCAGCGAACAGATCGTATGCGTCGTTAACGAAACTCTTCAAATCCAAACTACTAAACAGACAATGCAAATTGACTCTGTATAAAATTATCATTAGACCAGTATTAGGCTATGCAGCTGAATCGTGGAAGCTAATTGAAGCAGATAAAACAAAACTGCAAGCCTTCGAATGAAAAGTACTCAGAAAAATTTTCGGAGCAGTCAAAGATCACGGCGAATGGCGGATAAGATGGATCGACGAGCTAGATCAACTGATAAAGGGCGATAGTGTTATACGTTTCATCAATGCGCAGCGGTTAAGATGGCTGGGTCACATCATAAAAATGGACGGTACGAGGGCGCAGAAGAAAATCGTAGAAGCCAAAGCGTTCAACACCAGAGCAAGATGAAGGCCGAGAACAAGATGGACCGACGAACTAGAGGACGACATCAGGAAGCTTAGGATAACGAACTGGAAAAAAATCGCAAACGTTCGAGACGTATGGAGGTTCCACGTGCAGCAGGCCAAAGCTCACAAAGAGCTGTAGACCCAAAAGATGATGATGAATTAGTAAATGACAAACAGGTTTTATAGTCCCCATTGATTTGTGATTGCAAATCTAAAATGCGAATTCTTTGGAACTCAAGCGCTGTGGCTTAAAGAACAAATTTAGGCCGTATATGCACATGTTTTCTACCAACCTATCCGCCCACTGCTAATTTCAGTTCTTCTCCTAATTCTGTCTGCGGCCTAACTTAAGCTAAGAATTTCGGGGTTAAATTTTTGCTCCTAAGATCATTTAGATCGCATATGTGATGAGCGGTGCCTTATAGTACAACGACCTAAGATATTCAGTGATGACTTATCATCTCGTTCGTGGGCTTCGGGGCTCATTATTTTTATAAATAGCTTCCCTTGATTATTTGATCAACGGAAACTTTCGCCATTTGGAGCACAAATTTTTAATTAAATTTGCCGCAAGAATTAATTGTGGCAGGTAGCGGAGTGTAAACAGAGCCACATATCAGCAATTATGATTTGTCCTCTTTTTAAATCATGCATTATTTGACTTCAAAAAAAGTGGCAAACGCTCAGTTCTACAATATTGCACATCACTGCTTTACAAAACTGCACGTTTTGAAGTGCTCGTACTGAGTTTATTTAAAAGTTTCGTTAAGTTAGGTTATGTTAAGCTATGTTATGTTCGTTATGCTATGTTATTTTATGTTTTTTTATTTCATGTTCTGCTATGCGATGTAATTTTGTAATGTTTTGCTATGTTTTGTTGTGCTATGTTATGTTAGACTATGCTATGCTATGTTATGTTATGTTATTTTATTTTATTTTATTTTATTTTTTTTTTCATTTCATGTTCTGCTATGTGATGTCATTTTGTAATGTTTTGTTTTGTAATGCTATGCTTTGTTGTGTTGTGCTATGTTATGTTAGACTATGCTATGCTATGCTCTGTTATGTTATTTTTTCACGTTTTTATTTTATTTTTTGTGTGTTATTTTGTGTTTTTTTTTTGTTAAGTGGTGCTATGTTATGTTATGTGTGACTATGTTATGCTTTGTTATGTTACGTCATGTTATTTATTTTAAGTTTTATTATATTATGTTAGACTATGTTATGCTCTGTTATAGTACGTTGTGTTTGGTTTGTATTTTATGGTTTGTTATGTTATGCCATTTTGTGCTTTGTTTTTCAGTTTATGTTATATGATGCTATTTTGTGTTATGTTTTATGATGAGGTGCCAAGTTAAGTTATGTTCGGCAACATTTTGCTATTTATTTTAAGTTTTATTATGTTATGTTGGACTAAGTTATGTTCGGCTATGTTACATTCTGATTTGTTTTTATTTTATGGTTCTATGAATACATTGAAAAGGAAATTAATTGTGTACATTTTATTTATTTTTGCAGATGAAGTGACTTCTATTGGTCAACGCTAGTTTTGTTGAAGGTGAGTACATATGTATGTGTATGTATGACATAACAAACATCTGTGAAATATGTTCAGGTATATCTCAAATTTCTCGTAGGCGAATCAATATATAAGTAAACGGTTTACTTAAATGGCAACTTTAGTGAGAATTTATCAAATCTTTACATTCTCATTGTAAAGTTGAATATTTTTAATAGCATCGTATTCGGAATGATTCGCCATTTGAGTACTATTCCATTCTTAACAGGTATCTAAAATTAAAATTGCCTTAAAAAATTTAATGAAAACCTCAAAAATTTCTATATATTTCTAAGTGGGTTAAACCAAAGAACATTCAACCGAGCTGGTTTCGCTTAGAATAGTTTGTGTTGCAGCCTCATTTCCAGTCACGGTGTATAGCTGGTGTTGATGTTGCGGAGACGTTTCATGTCTATCATTCATGTCAGAAGAAATTTATTTTACCGCGACTGTTCCATAATTACAGAAATCCTCTTCTTACAAAGACACCTTACTCCGAGTCAGATTCCATAATCCTTTTGTTACTTGAATCCTTCTCCATTCACATATGCACAAGAAAAGTATAGAGGAGATACAACATCTGGATACAAAGCAGAGTGAGCCTGTCAACGGATGACTCGAAGTTGGTCCGAAGGATTAGTGAAAAAGTGCGGGAGCTTCTCACTAAGATTAAATTTATACTTTCTGAATGCTGTTGTGCATTCTAAGTGGAGCTGGATAGGGAGAAGCAGTAGAATGGCTGCATACTAAGGTGGTAATATTTAGAGTGACAATCATCTATTTTAAAAGCAAAGCCGCAATTAGATTGGTTTTATCGAGCGGCAGTCTTGGATTGATTTTATTTGTTGGGGTCAGATACTCTTATTTACGTCACATCTAAATATTTAAACTGCGATATCAGGCGAATAAAGGGATGGTAGGTAATAAGGATATTGCAGTAAACCATGTGGCTAGGAAATTCGCTAGACAACAGAGGAATTGGGTTGTTTTGCGTATAAAAAATTTAAAGTAAAGGTTTCCTGACTACTGTATTGTGCTCTAAGAAGGCTGGGCCACATGTACGCATGGGCAATTTGTAAGGTAAGCGAAGTTCTATTGACTACGTGTGAATAAAAAGCACTCGAGAAAGCTTCTGGTGCAAAGCTGCAACTCACATTAGTGGTGGGTGTTCTAGGTTATGGTGGTAGTCAGTCTGTATGACCAACTCACTTACACCCTACAGGTCCGTTGTGTCGTTAGGTTCATTAGGTATCTCCCCGCTGAGACTCAATCTAACTTGGAGTCCCTTCTACAATTTGTAACCTATAACACAGATTAGAAAATTCTGTAGCCCAGTCTATATGGTTTTTATAACATTAACTAAAACAAAGTGAAGATAAGTTGAATTTAAATGAAATATCCATATCAGCATCTACGCATCTACTTTCAAATTGTTTTGCTTTTGCTAAGATTCGGCTAACTTGGCTCTGACTTTTGAACAATACCTGTGAGGCTATTTGGTTTGAATATTAGCCAATAGCCTTTTTTATCAGCTGCCAGTAACTTCGTTAAAATAGAGACCTTAATACACCGTCTTTTCTCCACCCAGTTTAACTTTGAATGGTCACAAAATGGACGAATTAATATTCATATTTAATTGAGTCGCTCTTCATCTTGGGGTCAATCATATAACCTTATTTAACTTACTCGAAAATGGTTATTTTTTTCTCAATATTTCACACATGATTCGCCTATGTAATTTGAGCAATCAGATTTGAAATGTTTAAGAAATAAAAGTCTTCTTCGTTACTTCGGTTTTCTAGGACACTCGACCATTATTCACAAAAAGATGCCTCAACGCGTAAATAAATACAGTGGTTTACTTTCAAAGCTCATAGAAATAAGCATTTTAAACAGCTAAAGATAAGCATAAATAATGCTAAATAGAAAATTAAAGATAGATAAACCAATAAAGCAGTAATGCATTGCGGGCAGTTTTTATGCTCAGATTTTTATGTCCAGTTTGAGCCTCTTCTTTTAATAAAACTTTATTGCTTTCATTCTTGATGGCTATGCATTCTCTGAGTTCATAAATAGGTCAGGTCAATAGGTCAGGTTTTTTGAAGTAACATCGAAAATAAAACGCAAGTAGATCAAAATGTATGCGTTTAATACGCATTTGTTGCATAGACACTTGTACGCGTAGCATGACATTTTTCATTGTTGTTCTCACAATAAAACTAGAATTGAACAAAAGTAAATAGAATGCGCCTTACAATGTCGCACAATTGTGCCACGAATGAGCTCGAATTGTTTATAAAGCTATAAAAGCGCGCCTTTGTGCTTTAACTGGCACCATTTGCGTGCATGCGGTGGCGTATGAGTAACCGCCAAATGGCCCACTTTTCACCGACAAAACCATTTAATGATATTCCATTCTATGCGCAGCACCAACTATGCATTTATCGTTACATTAAATGCTGTATTGCCACATATTATTGTTGTTTTTTTTTTATTGCTTGTTTTTTTTGTTTTGTAATTTCGATTGTTATTTTGGCTTTGCGTGGCACACTCCATGTTTACGTGCACTGTTGCTTCATGTATGTACGTATGTTTTGGTAACAGTCAGCAAAGAGTTCACCAACTTTTGACTGTCACAACTAACGCTTAATTGTTTGTTATGATGATTGTTTATGCTTGTCAACACCGGCTGTCTTGCAACGTTTGTATATATGCACGTGTAGGTATGCATGCCGGTGTGTGTATGTGCGCAAAAGTACTGTGCTTTGTCTAGTAAACAAGTAGCGGTATTCTTAACACCATAGCAAAATAGCGGTACATTCGGTGAGTATGCTGACAAAGTCAAAGAAAATAAGCAAAAAGTAAAAATTACAAAAACAAAAAGAAGAAAAATGACAGAACCGTAAAATTGTGGGCGCACAGCTGTGACAGAGGTGCGCGAGAACTCCGTAATAATCGCAACTGTTCACAGGCGCACAAATAAGCGAAAAAGCAAAGTGAGTTAATGAACGTTTGTGATGTACAGTGGGATCGTTTGCTATTTTCAATGGACAAAATTTATATTTTTCGTTCAATTATGCTCGTAGCTGATGTAGATTAGGGAGCATAGAAATAAAAATAACCAAGAGCATCGATTTTTTTTATTAGTCGGCAGAAAGCGCTTGGTAGTGTCCACTTATGTATTTGCTTCATATATTTCTTAATAATAATTGATTATACCACGCGGGTAGGGGAATTTCTTTGCAGAATGAAGTCTTTCTTCTTCGTTATTTGCACATTTTTAATGCAGAATGTAAGCGATAGCGATGATAAATTCATTTAATTTCATCATTAATTTTTATATAATCAGATATGGAAAAAAATGATTTTACTGTTTTGCTTTTAATAAAGTTATGAAATATTTAATATTATTTACTATATTATATTAGGGTAATTATCCCTTCTTCATGCTGCTTTAAAGCACCTTTCTGGTCTGGAGAGGCGAAAATTGAAGGCGTTGAAAATTGAAGAAAAAGAATCGGTATGAAGTGAAAATCGTTTTTATTCATTAGATCAATTCTTTATTTACAAAAAAAATTTTTTTTTTTGAATGACAATAATAAAAAAAATTGCTTCCTCTGACGTAACACATGCCACTGGCGTTACTGATTTGGCTGGTCAGGTACGTCTGAAAAAAAAATTCCGTAGATTATTCATCATTCAGTTTTTTCTAGATATTTAATCTGTTTATTAGAAGAACAAAAAAAAAATTTCTTTCACGTTCTCGCTCTTAAAAAAAACCGAAAAGGTGATTATAAAATTACAATTCTGCTACCCGCGAGAGCCATAAGTCTACTCAATAACATATTAGAAATTCAAATCAATCGGTTCAGTAGTTTTTGAGAAGTTAGCAACGCCAACTAGGAAAAAATAGTTTCGAGAAAAACACGGTTAATGCGCTTATACTCGTACCTGGGCCTCGTACTCCAAACCGGTCTCGCTTTAAAGGACTGTAACGTCTAAACTACTACGAATTTCAATATAAAAATTTGCAAGTATATTTTTGAAAGTATAAACTATCATAACATGAAAATGCTAGACCAGAAAAGTGCCTTAACCAACTGCCATTAGTCTCTCATCTTGTCCACTCTCTGATGCTACGTTGCCTAAGTCATTTGCATTTCTTACAGTCCCTCGTTTGCCTTCTATTTTGCCTGGTGCAAAAAGGTGCAATAAGTCGTATTTAGGACCACCCATGATTTTACCCAAATGTGCAGTTCTGGGGTGCTTCATCATTAGTAAGAGCTATTTATCATTTTTAAGTTTGGTGAATTCTTTGTTACTGACGATATTCTCATCATACGCTGATAGCACCACCTATCAAACGCATCTAATATGTTCACACTCCATTCCTCTAGTGTCCATGCCACGATATAAGTATAATTAAAAAAGGCTTTCCACACTGCTTCGATCCTACAATAAATATCTTTGCTAGTTATGCAGGCATGCTGCGATCAAGGCCCTGTCGTCGCCGTATTGCAGCTCTCTTCTTGTGAACTCCTGTAAGGAGGAACATCAAACGTCTCGAACGTGCAGGAAACATTTCTCTTATCTGGAAATATAAAGGGAAATGAAATTGCCGATGAGCTTGCTAGGAAGGGGTCGACAGAACCGGTTTCAGCTGACCCCTTCTCAGACATCGGTGCCTCCTTGACCGTTGTTAAATAGAAACATACACAATTTCTTTCTAAAAAAAGCGCAAGACAAATGGAGGTCTGTCTCATCGTGTGCTATTTCGAAAACATTATGGCCGCAATACGATAGAAATAGAACGCTTAAGGTGTTGGGAATTCCCTGCCCTTCAATTTCCAAACTCATTGCGGTGTTCACTGGTCACTCGGTGATCGGTACTCATGCGGAGAAGCTTGGAATTCTGTACAACCCCTATTGCAGAAGCTGTGGGGATCCTGCAGAGAAAGAGACTGTGGAACACTTTCTCTGCAAATGTCCGGCTCTGACGGCTAGGCGCTTGAGATTCTTTAGCGTGCCCTTTGGGGATGACTTGAAGAAATTCACCAGCCTAGATCCATTTTCTCTCCTCCATAACATCAACAGTACTGGATGACTGTAGTCGGTTTTTCTCTTCCCTAACTTTTTCGCAGGTAGTGCACATTATGGTATCAAAACGGCACGTATGTAAGTGCTACTTGAAGTGTACCTCGGGTACTCTTGCCATCTTACCTACCTACCTATCCAGGCATCGCTAAGCCAAAATGCTAGGTAGTTAAAATGAGATACTCTTTGAATTGTATTGCCAAGTCTATCAAAAACACCAAAATGTTCGTTCCATGGAGTTCGAACAGCTTTTGGTGACCAAATAAAATTTTTAAATTTGTGCCAAAGAGTGTTTCAAAAATTTCGAAATATTGTCGGGAATAAGAAATATAATTTCAGGAGGAGTTTTCTTGTAAAACATTTTACCCCATTCTTGTTTCTATTAGTAGGGCTTTTTGACGCTTAATATTATAAGT
>JAYXIM010003021.1:0-55860 GCA_037575425.1 Anastrepha fraterculus
TAGTCCCATATTATTACTATAGATACGTTCCATAGACCGCATGAATCTGAAATAATTAAATAAAATCGCATAAACAAAATATTGTATCTTTGAAAATTATATCTTTATATATCTTCCATACTTGTAGGGTTAGCATTTCTGATGTAATCTATGATGAGTTTTTGCTTAGCTGGTTTAGAATCTTGTTTGTATGTACAATTCCCGATAGGTCGACATGCATTTTGTAATTTAAAAAAAAACCGCACTATTTCAAAACCGCATAAAAAAAAGCCGCATAAAAACAGAACCTACTGTAATGACAATTACTTCTTTGAACAAGTTTGATCGTTTGAACGCAAAGGCCGATGCTAATTTCATTCAATGCTGCTTTTTGTTCAATGATTAGATTTGAGCCGAAGACATTAGATCATACGTGTTGACTGAGCTGAACTACGCGTTCGCCTGCATGAGCTGACTGCACTTGACCAAATATTTTGGCTCAATTGACTGAATGTGAGCAAGAAATTTAGCGTATGAACAACTCAAGAAAACAGGGAGCCATGTAGGTCTCTGATACAGACATGCAGGCAATGGAGAGCGTATAAGTCGAAATAAAAATTTCCATCACTCAAAATATTTTTTATTATTTAGTAAAAATTAGTAAATTTACTCAAATTAAAATTTAGTAAAAATAATTATTTAGTAAAAAAATTTTAAAAACTTTCTTATCAAAAAAAAATTGGTTTTATAATTTTGCGTCACTGCCTCTCTCTTTTTGTCGATAAATGGCCGCGGCAAGCCTCATCGATATTTTTAATACACCAACTCGACTTAGTCGTTCCACTATTCAATTTCTCACTTCCCAAAAATAGTGCCGAACAGTGTTTTTTTTTTATGGGAAAATTTTATAATTTCATGCTCATCTAAAGTAAAGTAAATAATTAATATTACATTTTTCATATACTTGCTTATACAAAATTGATATATTTAACTGCTTTTAACGAAAAATGGATAAACCTTGAAAGAAATTACGATTTTGAAGGCAATTTAAAACTTTGTTACTCCTTTGTAGCAGCATAAAGACGGCATACAGCAATCGCACGAGTATCAAGTGAATATTCTTTAACAATCAATCTTCTTCAGCAACCACATTTAGGACTAGAATCACTTTTCTAGCGTCAATTGTGTTTGCATTTTGCCCACCTAGTCCTACTGTGCGCCATGCCAAAGGTGGAAGATAAATGCTTGAGCGTGACAATCTGTGTTCTAAGTGTACAAGTTAGCCAATTTCATTAAGCATTTGCGGTGGGCTTGAGCAGCGGTAGTACGACGATTTCCGCATTTAGAGGATAGAAAAACTTCCGAGTCACATACGTATTGTATATATATATGTACGTAGGTATGCGCCCAAATAAATTTGTATGCATGTGATAATGAATTATGTACAACAGCTTGGAATACAGAGAAGAAGAATAAATTTTTAGTACAAGCAGTTGGTTAATGAGAATGAATGAATAGGAGCTTGTAAAAACATGAGTTAACACAACAAATTAACTTCGCTTTGCTTGCTTTTTCCGAATGATGTTTTCCCGCAAAAGTTTTTATCTATTTATTTATTTAGTCAAATGAACAAAAAAATTCTTACTGCTTACTGGTCAAAACTACTTAATTGCTACTGAGAAAGCAAATTTACAGAAAAAGTTATTTGCACACACACACATACACACACGTACAGTGCAGTGATAATGAGTTATGAAGATTGCGCTTTTGAAAACAAATTAATTTGAATAAATATATTTACTAAGTTTATGATATTTCTTCAATTTTATGCAATGCCCCCACACTATTCTTCACACTGGAAATAACATCGTTAGCCTTTCGACTATATGGAACTGTTTTAGGTAACAAAGCATTAATTAAAAAGCATTAAATAAAAGGTAAATTGTGTTAAATTCTGAAAAATTAAAAAAAAAAAAAATTTATTGTATTTAAAAAAATTTATTAAATAAAATTAAAAAAATGAACTACTAAAGTCAAAAAAGGCATTGATGTTCACTAACTAAAAGGTGAATTGCGTAAAACTTTGTGAATTAAAAAAAAAAAGAATTTAATAAAAAATATTAACAAACAAAAATTTTAAATTACAAAAACAAAAAAAATAGTTAAAATGTAAAAAAAAACTTAAATATACCAAATTTTGTGAAATTGAAAAAAAATTATTATATTATTTTTTTCTTTTTTTTTTTTATACCCTTTATTATTGTTTCTATTTCAACTTAAAATATTTACAATTTTTCTTTCTTTTTGGGTTTCAACAGTATTTAGAAGCCAATACCACTATATACATTTATCTAAGAAAAAAAAAAAAAAAATTAACTCTATATTTAATTAATTTAATTATTTAATGAATAAATATATTCATAAAATTGTGGCACCATTTATATCTGCAGGTCAGTTGGTCGTTTGCGCTTAAGTCTCCTCGTCTCGGTTTTCTCTTTTAATGGAAGTTGCCGAATTTCCCTGTTAGAATGTTCTAGTAGTCGGTTTGTGTGTCTTAAGCTGTTGTTGCGTATTTCTTCATGGACTGTTTTTACTTTAAGTTCTCGATGGATGTTATCATTTAGTATATATATATTATTTATATTATTTAAAATAGAAAAAAAATTAAAATGTGTCAAATTTTGCGAAATTAAAAAATTATTAAAAAAACCGAAATGAATTAAAATTAAAAAATAATTATTAAAATTAGAAAAAAAAAACATTTAATACAATTTTTTTCCCTTTATTTTATACATCTGTCCATTGACATTAAGTACGTTGTTTAACAATTTGGCCAGGATTTAATTAAATTAAACATTTTTTAATATCGTCAATTGTTTTATATGACCGAGCAAGACTCCGATGGTATATGAGTGATTCCATCTGAAGTGCTCCAAGCATTTTGTACGAGGTCTCAAAATTTTCCTAAATTAGTTTATTTGTAGGCTTGAGTATATTAAGAAGTAAAAGATTAAAAAATTTAATAATTTTGGGATTTATTCAACGTTGGAAATTTTGGTACGGAGTCTAATATTTTCGGTTCGTTTTAAAATTTTAACAATTTTATTGTAACTAGTTAACAATTACAATTAATATGATGGTGCTTTGCATAAAACTTGCAAAGGAATTGTTTACTGTACGAGGTGGTGCGGCTTTTTGCGTTTCAGCCTTACGAACCGTTTATGTTGGTCGGTGAGGGCTGAGGCTTCGCTTTTGACATGATGAGATAGCCGATTTATATGAGATAGGGCATTTTTTTTAATTACGACGGCAACTGGTTCTATGCCGAGATCGCGTTCGAGATCGCTGATGCGTACATACCAGGGCGCGTTTGTAGCGCATCGCAAAATTTTATTCTGGAACCTTTGGATTTGAAGTATGTTGCTGGAGCTTGAGCAACCCTATAGTTGTATCCCATGCGTCCAAATTGGTTTTAGTATTTGCTTGTAGAGAAGTACTTTATTGTACATGGATAAAGCGGATCTTTTACCCATAAGCCAATACATGTTTCTGAATTTAATATCGAGTTCTTCTCTTTTCTTCTTTACGTGAGAACTCCATCTGAGTTTGGTGTCAAGAGTCATACCCAGGTATTTAGCCGTGATACGGGACTTGCACTACATTCACATATAGTGGAAGATATCTTATTTTATTGTACGTGAAATCAATATGAACGGATTTGGTTTCATTTAGTTTAGATTCTGTTTAAATGTTTTTAAAGATTTGCAATTGACTCAATTTGTGTATTTCCAACTGACAAGATAGCGGTGTTGTCTGCAAACGTTGGTATGACGCAGTTCTGATTGGTAGGCAAATCGGATGTGAAAACTAGATAAAGGATGGGGCCCAGAACGCTACCCTGTGGGACACCAGCTTTAATTTCTTTCAGGTCAGAATACGTGTTGTCGTATTAAATTCGAAAGAAACGATCGGATAGATAGGATTTTAAAATGTTATAATATTGAATTGGTAATAGCTCTTTTATTTTGTTGAGAAGGCCATCGTGACATACCTTACGAAAGCCTTGGATACATTTAGAAAGACAGCCGAGCACACTTTTTTCTTTTCGAAGGCATTTTCTATAACATGAGTTAGCCTGTGAACTTGATATTTTTTGTTTTACAATTTATTTGCTTTCGTTTTAAAATGTTAATAACTTTTGTTCTTTTATTTTTTCGGATAAAATAAATAAAAAAAAAAAATTTAAATTTTGGTAACTTTTGTTCTTTTATTTTTTCGGATAAAATAAATCAAAAAAAAAAAGTGCTTGTTTTGTTATACATTGTTTTCGTTTTTGTTTTGTTTAAAAAGAAAATCTTTTTTCATTTTGTTAAAAAAGAAATTATTTGTTAAAACTTTTTGTTCGCTTTAAAATTTTAATAATTTTTGTTCTTTTATTTTTAAGGATAAAATAAATAGAAACAGGCATCTTCGTTTTGCTATATATTTTTTTTTGTTTGGTGTTAAAAGAAACTCTTTCGTTTTGTTTAAGAAAAAACGCTTTGTTTGCTTTATTAAAGAGAGTTTTGTTTTGGCAAACATTCGTTTCATTTAAGAATTTTTGTTTTTTATGCATTAGGATAAATTAAATAAAAACAACATTTTTTTTTATTTAAAAGTTTTTTTGTTTAGTTTTAAGAAAGTGTTTCCTTGATAAATGTTTTTTAAAAATTTGTGTGAAAAGATTTTTTCTCATTTCCGAATATTTTACTTAGGAAGTTAACGAAACAAATTTAATTATTTTAAGATTTATTTAACGCTGAAAATTTTGTTATACAGTCAAATATCTTCGGTTCCTTTTAAAATTTTAATGTATTCTGTTTTTAACACTTCTCACAAAAATTTCAATTGGTCTTTTTTCGTAAAATGCGGATATCTCAGAGAGAAATGATTGAAGCGAGAATTCAAAAAAAAAAGAAGAGTGAAGCTAAATAATCAAGCAAGTTGACTGTATGGCTAGTTTTAGTCGGAAAAATTTTGCCAAGCAGGTGGAATCAAAAAAAGAAAGGAAAAAATTTCGAAATTTTTTGTGTCGCCCTTTAACTGACGATTACAAAATAACCTTTAAATAAAAAAAAAATTGTGCTCAAAGATCTTAAAACTAGGAATTTAAGGTTCAAATTGCTTTTTGCCGGAACTGCGTGCGACCATTTTTCACCGAAATACAGCTTTTCAAAAATAACTAAGAAATTTAGGAAATTTTTCTGTTCCCTTAATTTGTGTGAGAAGTGTTTTAGGATAAGATAAATTTTAAACAACTTTTTTAAATTTTAAATTTTTTTGTTAAACATTTTTTTGTTTCTGTTTAAATGTTTCAGTGTGTGTTGTTTAATTTTTTTCTCTATTTTAAATTTTCTTTCTTTCATTTAACATTTTTTTTATGCTTAAAATTTTTTTTCTTTAAATAGTTTCTTGTTCAAAATGTTTTTTTTGCTTGAAATTGTGTTTGTCTTAATAAAAAAAAATATTTTGTTAAACATTTTTTCATTTTGTTCAAAAAAATATTAATGATATTCTTTGGTAAACATTTTTGTTAAAAGAAATTTTGTTTTGATAAAAGAAAAACATTTTTGGTTTATTTAAAAATAAAATATTTTTATATTTTTTTATCATACCTATATATAAATAAATAAACAACAAAACGAAAAAAAATGTCCGTCAGTATCTACAATACATACTTGGATCTCATATGTTTTCGCAATTTTTTTTAATAGTTAAATTGAGAACCTGCAAGGCAAGCATATGTTGTCCTACATTTTTATCTGTGCTGGGCATACATATCTACAACCACAATAATGCATTTATACACCAATACATTTATGCACGTTTGTTGACTTTCGCATATTCATCATCAAATCTGACAGTTGCCTGCTCATCTTTCTTTGAGGTTATTTCTTTCTTTTCCGCTTCAAATTACTACCTCTTAGTCTTTTTTGTTGTTGTCTAGCTAGTAATGCATTTTATTAGCTGTTTATGACACTTGCACATTTCTTTAGTTATCAACAACTGCGTCTTAAACTGCATTCGCATTTCCCGTTAAATCAGTTGACGTACGTAAATTTAACCGTTGCTTTAATCACGCCCCTGCCATTAGTCCGAATTGTTTTTTGTTGTTTGTGGCGAACTGTTAGAAAGATTTCTATGAGCAAAACCAAAAACAACGAAATGTGCAGAGAAAGAACTGCAGAATCTTGTAATAAAATAGCAGAATGATTTTACAATTTAACGAGGCAAGTTAATTGGCTTATTTGCACAGAAGAATGCAAAAACGCGATTTGTCATAGCCGTGGACAGTCGTAGCTGTAAACAGGCATTTTGTATTGTGAGAATATTAAGCACAAAAGAATAAAAACTTGGCTGAAATTATTTGAGAACCTTTTAAGCCATGATGGTTAATGGCTAAGGCTGAAAAACAAGAAGGAAATGTGTAAACATATTTTTTAAGTTCGTTTAATTAATCATAATTTGCCGTCATAATTGTCTAAAAGTGGCAAAAAAACCAAAATAAATAAAATACAAAAGCAAAATCTATATGTACTGAAAAAGCATAAATATGTATGAAATTTATGTTTTTTGCTGAACTAAAATATTCGAAACTTCAAATGGCTTTCTATATAAAAAGCAGCTATTTTGATTTTAGAACAATTTTTTGAGTTAATCGCATTGCAATATTTTGCAACAGCTTTAATTGTTTACATTGATTTTAAGTCAAGAAAAATTTTAATTTGGTGCAGAGCATAAAAAAGCCGTCCAAGCGAAAAACAAGATCTTTTAGGTCGAAGTGTCAATCATTGGGCCACTACAGATACAAAAGTTTTGTTATTATTATAAAAAAACATAAGAAATCATAACACGGTTTCTCAGCCATTTAGTGGTTCGATCAACCGAAAGTTTGAGTCGCTTTGAAATCAGAAAAGACTTGCGTGAACTAGTCGTTTAGCTCGGTATAATGAAAATAGTGCAGCACTTCGAGAGATTTTTGGCCAAAAAATTATATTTTTCCGAAACAGTTTGCAGCGAATTTTCACTAAAGATCTGGATTTGAGTGGGTTATGAGATTACTAGAATGGCCCAGAAAGGGTTGGAGATACTGAATATTTACTATGACACCACTGGGTGACTTTTTACATTTTTCTCAAAAACATGATGAGATGGATATTTTTCTATACCAGAGTAGTATTCAGCGAAATTAGGAAACATGTAAGTATACCTTTGTTATTAATGAACAAAAAAAGGTATCGCGAAATATGATATAATCCTTGAAGAAAATCGTCTCTTTTGCCTATGCGTTGTTTTATTCGCACCCTATATAAAATAGTTAACATTTTAGTTTGGGGAAAAAGAAATTCATTATTTGTACTCCTGAGCAATCCCACGACTATTAATGTGCCGGTCAACTTCGATTATGTCTCTAATTTTATCGGCGTTGTCGACGACGGGCGTGCCTGTGTGAGATGCTTCTTTAACATCAAAAATGCCTGAAGTAAATCGACAAAACTAAAATTGCACGAAATTCGCTGTTACAATATTGACACCATAAACACCATTAACAATTTCAGCGCCCTGGCTTGCAGTTTTGCATTTATCAAAGAAAATCTGTAAAATGTACCGAACTCACAACTGAATGGAACAAACAGCAAACGGTCTTTTTTGACACCGAGCGTACAGGTTGAACGATACTATACTCAGAGAGAATATTTGAAAAGCAGCAAAGGAGTTTTGTAGTTGAGCTGCAGATTATGTTTTAACAGATACTTTACGAGATATCGATCACTACAGCCATCTACCGAGAAAGTCGGCTGCTGACACTTAGAGACCTTGCTGATGCTGCTGATATTTCATCTGCATCTTGACGAAATGTTTTGTGTCTGAGAAAAGTGTCATTTCAATGCTCGAGCTCACCCTCTACTGATTCGGCAAGAATATTTCGCTAAAAATGCAACAAATATTGTTCCACAACGTTTGCGTTCGACTGGTTGTGTGATTTCGGGCTATATCCTACGCTCAAGACGACTCATGGACGGCGACTCATGGAATACCGTTTCGCAATGCTTGAGGAGATAAAACTCGAATAGTTGAACGGTTTGAAAGCTATTGCTGAATTTGATTTTCAGAATTGGTTTTGGGGAGCAAATTATGTGAAAAGTGTACACTACATATTGATAAGTTGTGCTGTTCATTTATTTATTTTGTAATTTTAATCAGTTTTTTTTAGAAAAATTTAATTCATAGTACAACAAGAATTATATAAAGTAAGCTTTCAAACTCTGTAAAAATTCGGCAAATTTTTATCAAAATGTTAAACTTTTTATTTGGATTTTTAGAAAAACTTCGGGTATGCAGTTTTATAGACCATTGAAATTTGGTCTAATAAAGTGCAAGTTTGAAGTGGCTCAAAAACCACACTGATTTTTAACAATTTTTCTACCGCCAATGTTGGGTATATTTTTCCATATAAAACAATGTGGAGTAGGCAATAAATGGAGAAAATGGATAAGACCCCGCCCGAAAAAAATTGACAAAGTTTTTATAATAAACCATAATTTTGAGTAGAAACTTCTAAAATTAGAAATTTTGCCAAAAGTTGGAAAACATAATAAATTTTTATTTGTTTTTTTTTTTCAATACCAAATTTTTAAAATTACCGTCAGTGAGATTTTGCCTTGTCGATCGATAGACAATTCCGGCAAGGGGGGAAAAGTCTTTCCGCAGATATGTTGCATTTAAGACGCAGATATGTTGCATTTAAAAATAATTTATTTTTTATTTTTAATGGGATAGCGGTGCAAATCATCAATGCTCTTTCATCGTCATTTAAGTACAAAATTACTTTGGTTGCTATAGCTCCGCCATGGGAGTCGATATATTGATTTGCTTGCACTTAAGAAGTTTTGACAAATGCCTGCAGATACATTCATGTAGGCTCATCGGTTGCTCCTGTATTTCATATCAGTGATGGATAATATTTTTATAAAAAAACCTCTGAGGGCTATTTGAAGCGGAAATCTACCAGGTTTCCCCCAACAAATTTGCTCTTGACACCTTTCTTGAATATTAAAGCATTGCTACTGTGCTTCATAGAAGTTTAGTGCAATAAGAAAAAGTAAAATTAAAGAAAAACGCAAAGGCCATTGGAGAATAGATAGAAGATAATAAAATATCAAGAAAGGGCAATCTCGCATAAGTTCAGTAAAGTGAATAAATGTAGCTTGAAGGTCATAGCGGTCATAATTATTTGTTGGATTTTACAATAAACAGTTAAATTTTTTTTCTGCCCATACGAGTTGTTTTTACTTTTTCAGCACCAAATACTTCTTAAAATAAAAAAATAAAACTAAGTTATGCCCGTAGCCAATTGGTTTTGTTGAGGCGAATAATTCTCTGCTGTTGTATTGAGCTGTTAAGACTAATGATTACCGCAATATATGTTAAGACTGTTATTTTTTCGCGGTTACGCGATTCTGCGAGATTTCGGTGAAAGTTCAATAACCATTTAAATGGGCTTTAGCAGATGATCGTTGCCATTTTTACATTCATTGCAGGGAATGAGTGAGTGAGTGCCATTTTCGTAGACAAACACATAAGTTAATATTCAAGCCAAGGAAGTGATCCAAAATTCAATAAAAGTTCACCGGCCAGCGAGATAATTTAAGAAAGTATTGGTACTGACTATTTGTTTTGGGGCCTACAGAAATACTCACAGGTATACCTCCCCATGTGCACTCTTTGTAGATACACATTCATATGTTCGTATGCCTTGGTGGTATGACTAAGTTTGCCTATTCGTCTTCTATTCTTTCTACATCTTGTATAGGTCATTCAAATTTGCTGGTATGCACAGATTAGGGATACTTCACTTAGAATTTTGTTTTAATTTAAGGAAATGAGTAGACGGGAGATGATACCTAACACATGGGTTGAAAAGTTCCAGGCCGTGAAAGGTGTTATGAGTACTCCGCTCCATCAGGAACAACAATAAAACGATGGTTTGCTGACTTCAAACGTGGTCTTAGAGAAACCGATGATGCGCAAGGCAGTGAACGTCCAAATGAGGCGAGCACCAGAATCATAAAAAAAATGCACAAAATCGTTTTGAATGATAGAAAAGTGAAGTTTCGCGAGTTCGCTGACATCGGAAAGATATCGAAATATATCTTGGCTATCTGGCTTTATACTGCATGAGCATTTGACTATGAGAAAGCTCTGATCAAAGTGGGTGACGCATTTGCTCAATCAAAACAATGACCAGAATTGGCTCCTAGCGACTACTGGATACAGACTTATAAAAAAGCTCGACAGCAAGATATTTCGCTCGAATGAAGAGATTATTATGGAAACTGAAGCTTATTTTGAAAAAGATAAATTCTACAAAACTGGTATTGAAACCTTAGAGCAGCGCTGAATTATTGCATTCTTCTTGATGGAAATTACGTTGATCAATAAAGCTAATTTTGAACAAAAGAACCGTGGTTTCTTTGTTAGGCTCGGTACTTTTCAGCCCATGTGTTAAGCTATTCAAGTAAACGGAAGAGGTAAGTGAAGATTAGTGTTTTAAAAAAATATTTCCCTATGGAATGTAGTGTAGACCAAATCGGACAATTGATATGATATGATATTTTTCTGATATCTTTACCGCGATGCCTGCTAATTAGTATTTGTTTTTTTTTATAGTTTTTCTGTTTTGAGTTTTCCTCTATCCCCCGAATGAAATGTTTAGGAGCTCTACAAAATGAGAGGTTAGAAAGTCGCTCGGGGCTTACTTAAATTCGCAAAAGACGCAGACTTATTACAAGAAGCCTGTTACAAGGAAACGTAAGCGTCAAGCTCCATCTGGTACCACCAAGAACCAATAGGTCTATGTGATGGCTTTCAGCCTGCTAGGTCAACCTAACCTAACCTTTCCTAGAGTTCAAAGAAGTTCCGACCTTATTTTTTTTATTAGTCTTTAATATTTGTGTTGTTTCCTTTTAAAAGGGCATAATTGTTTTTTTTTTGTTAGAAGTATAGCTCATTGTCTTTCCATTTCAAGCTATTTGCACTCAAGTTTTAAGTCTTATAAAGGGTGGTTAAGTTTTAAGGGCCGATGTTGATTTTGAATAAAATACATTTTTTTTTTTAAATTATTATCATTTCCCTTTATTATGATAATATTGGTAAGGCTCAATTACGCATAGAATAAAATATTGGCCAAATAACCGCCGTGGCCTCGGTGGCACAACTCCATCCGATGGTCCAAATTTTGATGACGCTGAGGCATAATTGAGGTTCTATGCCGTTAATGTGCCGAATTGTCTCATCCTATAGCCCTTGAATTGTTGCTGGCTTATCGACGTACACCTTTTATTTCAAATAAACCCAAAGAAAGAAGTCCAACGGTGTCGTCGACGTTTAGGTGTGGTTCACATTCAACATCGGCCCTTGAAATTTAACCACCCTGTAAATGAGAAAAGTTCCACAAATTTCTAATACCAATTCCAAGTTTTTTTGTGAGTTTATTCTAGACAGATATTTGATATTTGATATAAACTAAAAATCATTAAATTTTAAGCTGCTAAAAGATCATTTGGATTTTTGTTAATTTTTTTCCCTGATGGGGAAAAAGTATTGGGCATTCAGAAAGTGGAGAAAATGCGCAACACTGTCAAGGTAGAAAATCAAAGGAACTTATTATACTAAAATTTGATGGACTATACAGCTGCAGACTAAAAATTTTTCAGGAAATTTTAATAAAACCGTGAAATTTAGTTTTTGGAATTTGTTTTTTGGATTTTTGGAATTTTCCAAATTTTTGTATAGAGTTTGAGAGTTAAATTGAATTTTCAAGATTTCTGTTAGAAAACGACTGAATACTAAATATGCCCACTTCCTGCTATTTTTGAGCCGTTGTCACTGGTTTAGGTCTCCTCAAATATTTTCCAGTTATACCTCGATGATGATCTTATATAAGACACTCGATAAGTCTATTGAGAACTGCAGACGCGTGCTAGACAAGTGAAGTAATAATCACTACTACAACGGCTCACTTAAGCTTGTTCAATTTAATTAAATCGAGTAGTTTTCGTGCATCTTCTTCCGCCATTCACTTCTTCTCAGCAACTCAATACTCTCTTAATATCCATACAAAAGATTTAATGTGTCACGCCCCAATTGCGTGATCACTCAGTGGCGATTGTCGGCGATTAATTAAAGTAGGCCAACCAGCGCCACTAATTGATGTAAATTAAATTAAGTTTTATTTGCAAATTCTGGCTCAATCGCAAAAATCCACTCTTTCGCCTACGCGCCATCTGATTCCCCTCACTTCTACACAAACGGCAAATGCACAAAACAGCAGACGCCAATTTGTGCGCCATTCCTTTCAAGAAGTTATTGGTATTTTCCAGCTAATTAGAATTCTAAAAATGTTTCGCTTATATTCAGCGCTTTTGTTCTCCATCACTCCGCTGCGCGCCACAAATATCCATTACGACTATTTTTCGATCGTTTATTCTGCCAGCCATGGCGTGCATTGACTTAATTCTGCCAACTTGTTGTTGTGCTATTTCTTTCATTTCTCTTAACTCTGTGGCCGAGGCAGCCACGTACTAGCCACTGTTGCTAGCTATTTTTAAGGTAGTATGCGCGTGTCTGTGCTTTGTTTTGTTGCAGACCGCAAAAAGTCACTCAACCTTAGCCAGATAATAAACAGTAGGCCAGCAGTCAACCAACTAACAGCTGGCTAATAATTTTAGCCGGGTTGACTTGCTTTTGCTTTTGTTGTCTCTGTTTCTGTTGTCGCAGTTGTCGCCGTCGTCGTTGTCGTCATAGTCGCAACCTATAAAACTTGACATTAGCCAAAGACGGCAATAAGCCATAAGCGTCACTTAACCCGGCCACTAAAATACCAGAAAAATAAACAAAAGCCTAGACAGTCGGCAAGTTTGTTTTTGAATAGTCTTGAAATTATGCATTCGAGCTCTGCTTATTTGTACATGAAACAGCTTAGAATGTGTGTGTAATTTGGACTGTCATATGTATGTATGTATGTGGGCAGGTAGCATGTAAACGATTAATGGAAAAATTCGTAAAGTATGCAATGCAACTCCAAAATGGATCTATCAAATTGCAACGATTACAGGGGAGGGTTAGTCCCAAAAATTTGTGATGCATTGCAAAGAAGGAAGTAGGCAGGTAATGGAAGTGGTTTAAATTATTATACAAAAATTGTTTTCAGGTATCCTAGAAAGCATATAAAGATGTATGAAGGCAAAACTTCGCCATCAAAGTGGTACAAAATTCCTTAACTAACCGAATGTAGGTACATAAAAGGCATAATGGGTGGTAGTGGCTGGCAAGCATGGAATGGTTATATTACATAAACCAATACGTTTACTTTTACGAAATGAAAGAAGCTTCACTAAAACGTTCTAAATATTTTCCTGCTGGATATGTTTAGTCGGATACGTTTCACGATGAATACTTTGCATTGGATTCTTTTACTTTTATTTGTCGACTTGAAGGTGTTACGTATTACAATATATCGCACCCTAAATACAAAAGGGTCACAACTCAAAATGTACTTCTGCTCAAATATGAACGAGACGTTATCAATAAAACGGTCCGCGGATGACATATGGCAAAAATAAATTTTTTGTTTTTTGGTAGGACGGTTATAAGCTAACATGGCAAATTTCAGCGTGATATGTCACATAGTTTGTTTTCTGTGCTACTGTAAACAAGTCAAGCTCGAGTGTGGAAAATTTTGAGTTGTGACACTTTTGTATTTAGGGTGCGATATGCACTTCGAAAAAAAAAGTTGTGCGCCAGTTTTGAGTTTCGTGAATCCAGTTGTGTGTTAGTGAAAAAACAAAGTTAAAAAATAAAAATAATTCGATGTATTCGTCAGTATGAAAACGAAAGGAATGGTATTTAAATTTAGTATTCAAGGAAGATACCACTTTACACCGATGGATTCAAGATGGATTGCGGCAACGGCGCGGGTGTATAGTATATACGAAATACCTCTAAACATCCAAGTTCTTTCGCCTGGCAAATAGGAATATCATCTTTCAAGTAGAGGTTCGCAGGATAACGGAAGCTTGCAGGTTAATCCAGAAATCATCTACAACAACTATCCAAAGCACATATTTTTACGGATAGTCAAGCAGCCGTCTTAGCTATAAAGTCATCAACAACCAATTGCAAAAATCGTCAGCTAATGCAAAGAAGAATAAAATATCTTAGCACGCACGACAGACATTTCAATTTCCTCTGGGTACCTGTTCATAGGAACGTAGAAGGAAATGAGAAGAGCTGATGAGCGGGCAGTGGGCTTCCCCTAGAGTATCCGTAGTGGTATCAGTGGGCTGCCCTCAAAGCGTCTACAAAAGCGAAATTTTCTTGCAATTCCAGAAGCAGGCCGTTGACAGATGGACAAACACCGATACCTGCGAAATAGCGAAGGAAACGTGGCCAGATTGCGACAAGTCCTGAACTCTCGAGCTGAAAGCTAAGAACAGACATATTCAGAATTACATCAACAATAACCGACCATTGGCCTATCGAAGACCATGTTAGGAGGACAGGGTGGCCGTATAACGAAAGATGTAGAATCTACAATCAAGATGCTTCTAGGAAGATAGTCTTCCACTATCTGTATGAGTACCCAAGTCTGGATACTCTACGACATAGAATGCTGGGGGAGTTCTCAATGAGCAACTTGTGTACTCTTGTGCTAATTGAGTCTGGAGTGTGTTACGCATCCAGCACCTATACCTACCTATACGAGTATGACGAAAGTGAAAAGGCGGGAAAAATTTGTGTTGCTTATCCAATTGCCAATCTCCAGTTTAATGTCACCTCCGAACAACATATGGGTTTTATGAGAAGCTTTTTCTTGACAGAAATACACTCGGAGGTTTGGCGTTACCTACCGAGATAGCGACCGCTTTTAGAAACACTTTTTTATCATGCTCAAGATTTAGAACCCTGAAACTACCCTGAGGTGATCTACTAAAGCCTGAGTGTGTTTATCTTAAAAAATCCCAAACTTTCCAAATCGATCGGCAGATCCTGATAAAGGCACCTGATAAAGCGTAGAAGTGTTCGAGGCCAGAAATATCAAGAACACTACTACTATTTCTTTGAAGACCTGGGAAATTTGCAAAATGTCTCACTGGAGAGACTCCTAACCTTCTTGAAAATATCTAAGTGGTTTAAGCAACTTAGCTAGGGGATCGAAATCAAATGCTGGATTCATAATGGGTCTTAGGCCCACCGAATGTCTTGTTTTAGACAATCAACGTGGCTAACCTTATCTAACTCATTTATAACTCTTTAAACTCACATTCCAGCATCCTTGATGTATCTCACTCATTTTCCACATTTAAAGAAATAAATCCTTCCTCTCACAATAACTTGAGCGCTTAACGAGAGCACACCTTTACAATTTGTTTGTAGCTGAGCATTTTTTGACGTCGACGCTGAACCAGCTCCAGTCTTTTTAAAAGCAGCGCCAAAACAAAAATTATCCTCTGCCTCGTGTCGGTTGGGCGGTAGGAAAGCAATCGCTGGCGTTCTTAGTTCAAAAAAGTGTGCCAGTCGTTTCTTTCTCATGCTAACTGGCGCCAGTAAAATAAACCAAGTGACTCTAAGTTTTTCTCTACTTGGTTTTTCCAACGCAGTGGTGGTATTTCTCTTCCTCTGCTATTACCTTCGGGAATCAAATCAATAATTTCAAAGTCGGACCGTTCGTCTGACATGGCCTAGCTAGTAGAGCTGCTGAATCTTAATTCGCTACACTAGGCCTGCGCCGATGTAAAGCTCATACAGCTCATAGTTCCATCGTTTGCGATACTCGATACTCATCAACGGGCAAAAGTTCAAAAATCTGTTACAGAATCTTTCCCTCGAACACTCCAAGGAACGCCTCACCGGATGTTGTTATCGTCCAAGCTTCTGCGCCATACAATAGGACAGGCATGATGAGAGCGTTGTAAAGTGTTAGTTTTGTTCGTTTAGAGAGGAAATTACTGCCCAATTGTCTTCTTAGTCGATAGTAGTACTTTTTGGCTAAAGAGACTCTCCATTGGACTTTGAAGGTAGACATTTTTATCGGTGTTAATAAACGAAGCCTCTTACAACCTCGAAATCATAACTGTCATAAGTGACGTGGATGCCGATACGCGAGTGCGCCGACTCTTTGTTTGATGACAGAATTATGCGCTTCTTTATCCTTATAATAAATGGTGCCTGAGCGATTAAGTTCTGCGGCTCGCACATTTTTTTCTAGAATCGGAATAAAAAAGTCACACGAGAGGAAGCCTCCTTTTCTGAAACTTTGTCTGATATCAAAGAGCGTGGAGAAGTTCTGTCCAAGTTTGATGGAGCTAGTGGAGTTCCTCAAAGTTGTTTTGCACAACCGTATTAGTTTCGAGGGAATACCAAATCCAGAAATCGCGGCATATAGGCAACTACTTTTCGTGCTATCGAAAGCGACTTTGAGCTCGACAAAAGAATGGTGTGTGCCGAGTCTTTTCTCGGGGATCTTTTCCAAGGCCTTTCAACAGCGAATATTTGGCCAATGGTTGATTTATTAGGTCTGAAACGACGCTAATAAAATCTAATTAGTTCAGCTTTAGTCTTTCACACAGTAAACGATAAAACCTTATAAGCGATTAAGAAGACTGACTACTCCGTAAGTGGCACATATTACAGGACTAACCTTTTTGTGGACTATTTTTGAACCGTGTTATCGATGTTTGCTCTTTATTAAGGTTGGGTTCAAGGAACGTCGATACTGTCAAAACTTTCTGAGTCGTCGTCTACGAGCAGGGACCCATCGAAGCATCATGTTTCTTTATCGAAGTATCATGTTTCCTGGGCCTACCGTTAGTGGAGTTAGACGATGACGATCGGTAACTACACCGCACTGGTAAGATTTAACTGACTGAACTGTTAATAACAACAACAACAACTGGAGCTTCGGGTTCCTCATCTGCTCACTAGTGAAATGCACTGTTACTATTTACTAACGCGGAGAAGTGACTCCTCTAAATCCTAAGTAAGTTCTGGTTGCATCTATCAAGTCGCCTTACGTCGTTCTTACAGAAAATCAACCCAGTCTATAAAATATGTCTCAGTTCCCTCTTCAACTCACAATATCGCTCCCACAAAGCTCTCGAAATATGGAAATAAGGAACTAAATAACTTTGAGTTCTTCTGCGTAAGTTCTCTAGAAGAATAACCACAGCTTAGAATCCGGAGCTCTTCGGAAACCATCTTCAGTTGGAGTTAGAAAAATCAATACATTATAGGCAGCAAAAGCATATTGAAGACGCTGCAAATTGTCTTAAAAGGAGTTATCATTCTGATTAACTTGAATTAAATGTTCAAAGAATAAACAAACAAAAAAATTTAATAAAATGCCAAATCACGACGTTAATCCGTTGGTATAATTTTTAAAAATATTTTTATACAGATATTCTAAGCTTAAACTCCTGTATTATCTGAAGGAATTGATTGGAAAAACACAATTTTAATTAACTGTACTTATATTGAGCCAGCTCAGGTAAATCTTAAAAACTTTTCGAAATATTTTGGGAGGTCTTCAATTATAAATGATTTTAAATTTCCTGTTGAAAAACATCCAATTTTTTGGTGAGACACCTTATTGCAGATATATACTCATAAATATTATAAAGGGTGGTTAAATTTCAAGGGCCGATGTTGAATGTGAACCACACCTAAACGTCAACGACACCGTTGGACTTCTTCTTTTGGAATTATTTGAAAGAAAAAGTGTACGCCGATAAGCCAGCAACAATTCAAAAGCTAAAGGATGAGATGATTCGGCACATTAACGGCATAGAACCTGAATTATGCCTCAGCGTCATCGAAAATGTGGACCATCGGATGGAGGTGAGCCGCCGAGGCCGCGTGGCCATTTGGCCGATATTTTGTTCAATACGTAATTGAGCCATACCAATATTATTATAATAGAAAGAAGTGACAATAATTTCTTAAAAAAATTGTATTTTATGCAAAATCAAGACCGGCCCTTAAAACTTAACCACCCTTTATTTACTGGTATTTAACATATTTACGAATTAAAAAAAGTTTCAAGAATTCATTAAATTCTATTCATTCAAAGTTTTATGCCATAGGAACTTACACATTCCGCTGCAAAAAAATAATTCCTCCCCTGTTTAGTTAAAAAAAATATATAATAATAATTTGCATCGAAAACAATCTATTACTCACAAGAAATTTCATTACCATTTCATGCCTCAGCAATTTCCTTGTTTTCGCAAACCATCTCGCACCTTGATAAATTCCAACCGCATAGAGGCGAGTCACTGGCTAACAAATTAGGTCAACCAGCGTTAAGGAATTTTTACTGTGAATTTTGACTAAACAACGAAGCGCAGAAAACAATTTGTAATTTGCAAACCAAAAGCAATAACGAAATACACCTACATATACACATGCACCGATAATTGCGGAAATCAAAATGAGACATACAGCAACAAATAGCAGAAAAGCAGAGAAGTCGCAGTATAAAGAGAAATTTTGTTCACCACGACGAAAGTCCATAGCCATAGGCATTGAACTCTGACTGACCAGTTACTACCAAGTAGCAGTAAAAACAATAACCAAAACAAAAAAAAACACACACACACACAAAGATAATAACACAGTTGCGCGCTTTTGTTAGGGATTGCGCGGCGCGTGAACTATTCATTTGATTAGCGTTTAAGTAAATAGCGGTAATTTTGGTTGGAAATTTTCATTTAATTTTTTTTTTATTTTTCTTTTCAATACGCTACGGCGTTGGCTATCCGCTGTTATGTTTCCATTCATAAAAAAAAACTCACTCAAGCAACAGCAACAAAAACCGCCTTCTATAAACTTTCAATGGCTTTTGAATTGCCCGCAATGAAAGTGAAATTGTCATAAGCGAGCATTTCGTACAATAAAAAAAAAAATAATAAATAAATAAAAAATTTACGCCAAAAGCCATTTCACTTAGAAATGATCTGCAAATACTGGCTCTCTGTTTTTATAAGCCAGTAGCTGCTAACTGTCAAATGCAGAGGTAGCGAGAAAAATCGCATTAAAATAAATTTCGTGATTCACTTTTTCAATAGCCCTAGCGAAAGTGAGAGTGTATAAGTCGCTTTACATATTCAGCGAATTTCTTTAGCTCCCATACGCTGGGCAGTGTCACAAAATGTACCGTAAACATATTAGCAGAACAATGCATTTCGTTGGCGGCAAAAAATTCATAAATAAATAAATACACACAAAATTCCCCCCCCCAAAAAAAAAAGAGATATTAAATAATGAATGTGAAAAAGAAACAAATAAAAAAAAAATGAATATTAAATTGAATTCAATGCACTCCAAAAAAAATCACATCAAAGTACAGTAAGTGTGCGATTTATTAGGAATAGTTAGGGAATTGCTTGTATTTTGTAGTGAAACGAGATATGCGGTAGTGTGAATTATTTATTGCAAATCTATTAGCGCTTCAACATTAAGTCAAATTATTGCATTTTCAGCTAAAAACTTTATCAAATAGATGGTTCACAAGGTGTCGCATTGCAGTGTTGGATTGTTTCATTCCGAAGAGTTTCTCACGTATAAATCAATAGCTAAGGGGCTTGAAACTACTATCAACTATTTTTTAATTGTGTGAAAATTTATAGTAGGACTCGTAAGATTCCTTGCAAAGCCCCTAAGTTTATGAATTAGAGCAATGCGATAGAATTGTGAATACCCCAATAGTGTAAGTTGCACTACTGATGAGGGCACCGATTTTTTGGGATGGCAGAAATTAAAAATATAAAAAAAATTAATAAATAAAAGTCATTTAAGTGTGAGAAGCTGCGGCTATCAAGTGAACTATAACGTGCCGAAAATCTTGAAAGTTAATAATTTATTTTTTATTTTAAAACTAATTTCTGAATTTTTTGACATTATTTACTTTGACCTCGATTTGGAATTTTTACATTATTTTAGATCAGCCGGTTCTATGGCCGGTAACTATGCTATATTTATGTATACTGTATCTACGCATAGATTTGGACCATTCAAAGTTGTAAGCGATCAGTCAAAACGTTTCTGAGATATCTTGGCTACAATTAGAGAAATAAAGACAATCAATGCCCAAAGCAAACTGTGTGGAGAAAAGTGAGTTTTTTAGTTATATTACTTGTGCGCTTAAATTTGATGGCAAAAGTAAATAAATAAAAAAATTAATAAAAAAATAAAGAAATTTAACTATTGCAGAAATATAATTTTTTTTTTAATTTTTATTTTTCAATTAACTGTTTTTTAATTTTAAAACTTTCTTAACTTTTGATATAATTTTTTTTGTAGTTAATAATGTTTTCAACTTTTAATTTCCAATTTACTTTGTTTTATTATAAAATAGGTTTTATTATCAAAGTTTTTTATATAAATATAATACACATAAAGATTATTTTTTGAATAACAAAAATTGGTTTACTTTTTAACCTTAAATTTCGTGTGCATTTATATTTAATGGTAAAAGTCAATAAATAAGAATTAAAAAAAGAATTTAAAGAATTTAAAAACTTAAAAAAAAATAACTTTTCTTCAGTCTAAAATTTTTTATTTTTAAAAAATTTATTCACCTTTTAATTTTATTTTTGATTTAAATTTTTTTAATTTTATAATTTTTTTAATTCAAGTAAATGAATAAAATAAATAAATGTAAATGAAAATAATAAATAAGAAGAAGAATTAAATGAAAATAATAAATAAGAAGAAAAATTAAAAAATTTAAAGATTAAAAAATAATAATTTTTCTTCAATTTAAATTTTTTAAATTTATTTTTAATTTTAAAATTTGTATAATTTTTAATTTTTTCTTAATTAAAACGTTTTTTATTTTATAATTTTTTTAATTTATTATAAAATTTTTCTATATTTTTTTTTCCTGTTCGCTCCTCTCGGGAGCACAGGGCCTCGACAAGACTCAGTCTTGCGTTGGTCTCGTTAATCTATTTTTGATTTCTGACTTATATGAATTTATTATAAAATAGCTTTCGCCAACGACTGTGGTTTGCTGATTGGGTTTATTTAGATTCTTTATTCAGGTTTACTGGAAAAAGTAGTCAAAAATTGGACTGATCGGATGTATGGTACATGGTAAATCGTAGCCACAATGGAAATATTCCGAATATCTTTGTCAAATATTAAATGCCATGAAATTGTCTACCTGGTTATAATAAAAAACTTCATTCCAATAATATTTCTGTTTTGTATTAACATTTTAAGTTCTCAAGCTCTTAAAAAAAACACCCATTACTACTTATGTGTCTGTGATAAGTTTTTGTTGTTTATTTTTCATTTCATTTATTTTTTTATGAAAATTCAGTTCATTTTATAACGAAGGCTTTATTAATCTTATTAATAATCTTTTGTACTTTTGTAATCCGATTTAAGAACAAAAAAGAGGAGGGCCCATTAAATTTTGACGAAATAAAAAGCAAATCTGAACAAGCATAGAAAATGCGCAGCCCCTTACAGGAAAAAATTACAAAACATCGACTTGAAATATGCACCTTGTGGTGCTAAAATCTAATAACCTATAAAACTGCGTACCAGCAATTCTAAAATAAAAAAATTCTAAAAGAAAAATTCTATTCCAAATAAAAATTGCTTAATGGTGATGAAACGTTTTTGGAAGTTTTCTACTTTTTAAATAAAGTTTGTGAAATGAAGTTACTTTTATAGAAAATAAATAATAAAAAGAAAACAAAACCAAGTAGTCCAAACTGGTGAACAGTTTGCTGGCTATATGTAAATGTACTATAATATTATACAAATAAATAAATAAAAAATATGTAAATATACACGTAAAACTGAGCGTCTATTTGTATGCTTATCAGTTGGAATTCCTGCATAAGGGATCCCGGTGGTCTAGAATTTTCAAAAAATGATTTTTTTTTCGATATTTCGAAAGAATACGCTTTTAAGAATGTACTGTCAAATTTTTGGAAAGATATTCCTAGTATTTTCGATTCTACAGCCGTTTAAGCAGGTAGCGCTCGATTCGTTACGCGGCGGCATCAATGGAATACCTATATCCACTCTCAAAACTTTAAACTCAATTTCTCAAAACTACTTTTTTCGGCCTGGTGTTGTCAAAAACAAAAAAAAAAACACTATTCAGCCGAATCGTCTAAAATTTCCATATGTTGTTCACAACATCAATGGCTATCGCCCGTACTAGAATCATATGTATTATTATTTCAATTATTTCGTTCTTTTTTATTAAAAAACCGAAAAACTACGATTTTTAGAGGGTCAAATTCAAAAATGGCTCCATTTTGTCAAATTTTTTTATAGTTTTTTCATTGTAGTACCGGCCACAGCTAACATACAGTCATACTGATTTTTAAATAGAAGGGCCAAAATGGTCAACTCCGTTGAGATGTAATTTTGCGGGCACAGTCAACTTCGGCAAAGTTTTGAAAATTGAAAAAAAAAATTTTCTTTCATTTTTGTATAAAGAAGTTAAATAGAAAGCGCTAAAAATTTTAATATCGTCTTTAATTCTTCTAATTGTAAAAAACATTCAAACAGGACCCTTAAGTAGTCGATTGCGATGACAATTCACCGACTTTCTGCGGGCACACTCACGTAGGTGGGAAACGATAGGTGGCATTTGTGGTGTTATTACAAAAATATACTATTTAGGGTTCGATTTTGCTCATATTTGAACTGATATGAATTGAGGCCTAAAAAATTTCAGCTTATTAACAGAATATGCTTTCTGGTCTTTGCAATTTGAACTATGACTTTTTTTTGATTCCGACATTTCCAATTAAGTCAATGATGTGCCTGAATCTTGCCTATAGTGAAACATTTAAAAGATAGGTAGTTTTTTTGCTTGAGCAAAATTGGCGCTTTAGTTCTACTTGAGGAGCGCCAGACTGGTACTTCAACCATTTCACCTACATACCTATCTACCTAAAATCGAATATCGAACTTTGAAAATTGAACAATCAACGAGACGGCGATGTCAATTAGTTGCCTAGAAGAACGATTTGACTCTAATAGATTATTCCACGCCGTGGGTCACTAAGGAAAAATGTTACCCTAGTCAGCCAGAGACAATTTAAGAGTTGAAAGATAAAATCATAAAAAATAAATCAATCAAATATGGGCAAGGTTAGGTTAACCCGGCAGGCATTAAGCCACGCATAGTCCTTTTGATCTCTAGCGATATCAGATGGAGGCTGACCTTTATTAAGATTTAAAGTAGATGTAACGCAGTATGTCAACGCTTTTAGCAAAGTTAAGCAGCGAAGGAGAATCTATTTTTGAGATATCCTCCAGATCCTCCAGACTACAATTAAATATAAAACTCGCTAAATTGCACCGAAGAACTAAGTTCACAGAATAGGCTTTGTTCCACTTTTCATATCAAGGCTTTCTCTTTAAAATAAAAATAAAAATAAAAAATCATTGAAAAGTATTCATGAGCCAAATATATACATATTTATAGCCGAATTAAATTAAATACTCAATTAAATTAAAATTAAATACTACTAGATGGTCTAGTCTTTATAAACTAATATACAGGGTTAGTGGGCGGCCGCCGTAGCCGAATAGGTTGGTGCGTGACTACCATTCGGAATTCAGAGCGACCGTGGGTTCGAATCTCGGTGAAACACCAAATTAAGAAAAACATTTTTCTACTAGCGGTCGCCTCTCGGCCAGCAATGGTAAGCCTCCGAGTGCATTCCTGCCATGGAAAAGCTTCTCTTACAAAATATCTGCCGTTCGGAGTCGGCTTGAAACTGTAGGTCCCTAGGTCCCTCCATTTGTGGAACAACATCAAGACGCATATTACAAATAGGACGAGGAGCTTTGCCAAACACCCAAAAAAAGGTGTACGCGCCAATTGTATATATATATAGTAGTATATAGTATATATATAGTGGAATTATATATATATATGTGGATACATAAATACATTATTATTTAGGCCATTTCTGATTAGTTTAGTTACGTAAAATAACGACCAAAGCATAACCGTTGCGTATATATTCGGTTTTAATGATTATTAAAAAACAAAAAAATTCTGCGGATGTCCACTTTTATTTTGAAGCTAACCCTGTATACCCGAGGGTAAAACGCAGTATATGCTGGTCTACAACGCGGAACACACGGCGTGTAGGAAAGCGCGTCATTGCAGACAACTATACCTTTGAAGTTGTGCCAGAATTTATTTATCTTGGCACCGCCGTTACCAGCAACAACGATATCAGCCTTGAGATCAAACGGCGAATCACTCTTGCTAATAGGTGTTACTATGGGCTAAGTAAGTAATTGAGTAGTCGAGCCCTCTCTCGCATGACCAAAGTGACACTTTACAAGACGCTCATCATAGCCGTAGTTGCTTTATGGCGCAGAGGCATGGGTAGTGTCACAAAGCGATGCAGCCGCTCTTGGGGTGTTCGAGAGAAACGTTTTTCGTAAGATCTTCGGTCCTGTGCGCGTTGGCGAAGACTACCGTTCAAGAATGAACCACGAGCTGTATGAGCTCTACGCCGACATTGACGTAGTTCAACGCCTGCGTTGGCTAGGGCATGTCGTGCGTATGGATGAAGAAGCTCCAGTAAAAAAGGTGTTCGAGGGCAAAGTCCATGGGAGCCGACGTAGAGGAAGACCATTGCTCCGGTGGAAAGACCAGGTGGAGGAAACCCTATGCTCGATTGGTGTACAGAATTGGAGAAGGCGCGCACGCAGCAGAGGCGCTTGGAGAGAGCTAGTGTGATCGGCCGTAACTCGGTAACGGGTTGTTATGGCCACCTAAGTAAAGTTAGTAACCCTGTATGTACCTAATTATGATCAAGTCCTTAAATGCCCTTATACACGAATTTCTTCATTAACCGAGTCGCAACCACGAACCATCGACTCCTGCTGGTAAATAAATAAAAAATGTCAGCATTATACACTAATTGCGATTGCTTAATTGGCTTTATTAAATAACTCAACTGTAAAAATGCAATCACACCAACAAAGTACCAAAACAATGACAACAACGAAAAAACCCGCATGAGTGGGCAGACAAATTGACCAAATGGAACTGTCAAAGGCAGCCAACATCAGCTGCAACAATAACAGCAACCAGCAGCATGGCGGCTAAAAATTGGAGTAAGAAAAAACAAAAACAAAAACAAAGATAATGCAGTGTAAATGTAAAAAAGAAAACAATAAAAAACGTAAATAAATAAATGTTAAAGGAAGCCAACAAATCATTAGTGAGAAAAGCCTTAGTCAGCAGAAAAACTGTAGGCTTTTATAATTGAAACTTATAATACACAAAAACAAATGCAAAAAATAAGTAAAGGCAACAACTTTTGTTAATAAACAATCACGCTCGACATCAAACACAATGAACTGCAGTGATTCCAACACAGATGAGTTTATTAAAAAACTGTTTTTGTAGCTCTATTTTTTTTTAGTTTTCTTTTTTCAATATAAAGGCTTTTTTAAGATAGCAGGCATTATTTTTTTTGCTTAGAAATTCGGCAAATTTTGCGAAATTTTCATTTAATTAAAACATGAAAACTAAAGCCTTTATAATTGTACAAATATTTTGTGATTTTTTTTCAAGTCGTGTGTGGATTTTTTTTTATAGTTCATATAACTTTTATTTTAATTTCCAACTGAGTTGCTTGCAACCAAGCGCAAATCCTGATATAAATGCTGCAAATATTTGTCATTGTGTGGGATAGATGAATTTTTTGAAGCGTCAGTTCTATTGTCAATTAATTATAAACACATGATTTGCAAAAATAAATTTGATAGATGGATTGAAAAGCGAGAAATAAAGGCGTGTCAAAAGAATGACAGCGAAAATATATGAATTTTTTTTGTTAAATATAACACCGATTTGGTTGCATGCAGATGACTGCTGGCTTAACTATGAGTATTTTTGGGTAAGCGAATCTTTGAGATAATAAACCCACCAAATCAGCTACATCCATTTGAACCAGCCAACGGAGTTAGCATTTGACATATCTTCAATTTTGCAGTTTATCAGGCGCAAAAACTTTTAAAAATAAAAATACAACTTTTTTGATTTGATCGATATTCATATTTGCATTACGGATGGCACGAAGTTAGACGGGAGGCTTGGTGGGGGAGTATTCTGCGAGGAGCTCACCATCAAGCTTAAATTTAGGCTACCGGACCACTTTTGGGTCTGTGCGTTCGAAATTAATCGGTGAATGTCTGACTTCTCTCTCGACTGCAAGTTTTACGCTCAAATGGGGCACTCACGTGGACAGCCATTATACCTATCCTACCTTAACCTAAACATAGTATTTCAAATTTTCTTTAAGAATTTGTAGCTGGTAAACCATTAATTACAGACAAAATTTTGTAACTACAAATTCTAGCAAAAATACTGAAGTTCAATGATATGATTTTAAAAAATTACTAAGTTTTTTAATAATTTTGTTAGTTTCTAAATATTTTCTAAAAATAAAATGGATCGAAAATACGATTATCCAATATATCGCTATCTCAGCGACACCTAGCGGGAGTTTTTTGGGAAAACGTTCTCCAATTCTACCACCAAAATGGGAGAAAGAGTGTTTTCTAACAGCGTTCGCCACTCTGCAGGCAATGGCAAAGCTGTAAGTGAACTTCTGCCACAGAAAAGTTCCTTATTAAAAACTAACTGCCTTTCGGAGTCGACATAAAACCTTGAAATATAGTAGGTACTTTCATTTGTGGAAAAATATCAGGAGGCAAACCACAAATAGCAGGAGTAGCTCAGCCAAACACCCAACAAAGGCTTACACCCTTCGTGGCACGCCTGTTATTATTATTATAAATAATCCTTTATCGTATTTTTTACATGAAAGTGGCTGTATATTTTATAAATCTTTCCTTTGAAAGCGAGATTCTGCAACTACTCGTATAAAAGTAGAGTGTTTGGATTGTAGATTTTTTAAATTTTTACTGATTTTTTAGTTTTTGTATTTTTTACGGTTGAGGGGGCTTAAAATGCTTAATGCATCATCAGAGCTGCCGTTGCAGCAATGGTATGTCCGGAGACTAAAATACTACACATCCTTTGGAACTGTCATCCATCCTGTAACAGCTTTCGCATTAGTTCAGAGTAACATTCCATCTTCATCATTACAAACGTCTACGCCTGTGTGAATGCGTACAGGTCCCAATTTTTCAATGAGAGTACTTTTTCCCCGAAACCACTGATGATCTCCTATGTTTCCTCGCTACTTAGCATATTGCCGATTACATTTGCAGTGGTTATGTGACCGACTGCGTTCTCTACTGTTAGCTCTTTTTACTGTTAGCTTAGGTTTGCTTGAATCGGTTGCCCTGTCCCTCTCTCTCCTAAAATCAGTTTGTGCTTTTAAAGAATTTTAGAAGATCCCTAATTTCAACAGTTTTGAGTTATTCTAATTCATTAAAGGATTTTCTATCTAAAATGGTAAATCTTCGTTTGGATAGAGCAGGACAATGGCACAGAAGGTGCGAAATCGTGTCTTCCTTTTTTTCAACTAGACAACTTCTGCAGAAGTCATGTGTTTGCACACCAATCTTCTGGGTAGGCAGTTTCCGTTCTAACTGAAATCAGTGTGCTAAGACTGTGCTTATTTTGGCTTAGCAGAGATTTTGTGCGTTTAGCATTGAGAGTCGGCCACAATTGTCGGGCAGGTGGTTTCATTACGACATCTTTCATTCGCTGCTCTACGATTTCCTCAAGGATAAGTAGCTTACATGTTTGTAAGGGTGAGCCTCTCTTAGTCATTATCTATGTACTCATCGATCAATTTGGTGCCGGGTCTCGCTAGTGCATCGGCTCTGCAGTTATCCTCAATGTCACAATGGCCATGGGAACCCATGTTACCCTCAGGTGATATGACTCAGTCATCTCGTTAAGAGATGTGCGGCTTTTCATGGCTACCTTGGAGGTTGTCGACTGTTTTTTACTGTTACTTTATACATATCTACTAAACATGCAAATTTCTCGGCAGCGCAAGCAGTGAGCACTATGAGCACTGAGCACAGGGACCACTATCTAATATACATACATTCTGTCAAAAAAATATCGGGAATTGTCAAAATTTTTTTTTGCTGGAATGTCGGTCGAAAAATTCATCGGAAGAAGGTGGCTGAAGACATGTTTGAGCAAGTGAATCCGGACCCGACGCTTATCCAGCGCATCAAGGCATATGATGAGATGGGGGAATATGAGTTTAACATGCAACGGGCGGCTGAATGGCGCTATTCACATGAGACGAAACTCAAAAACCACCTCAAAGTCGGTTAATAGTAAAAGTCAAGTTACACGTTTTCTTTGATTATCATGGAGTTGTGAACGTGGAGTTCATTTCAAATGGTTCTACGGTAAATAAAGAATATTATTTGGAAGTTATGAAACGTTTGAGAGAGAATGTGCGTAGGGAGCGGCCCAATTTGTGGGGAGAAAACTCATGGATCTTGCACCAGGATAACGCACCGTCTGACAAGACTCATATTGCGCACTCCTTTTTGACCAAAAACTCCACAAATATCATCGAGTAGCCACCGTATTCACCGGATTTAGCCCCCTGTGACTTTTTACTTTTCACTAAACTTAAATTGCCGCTTCGCGCACGCCGCTTTGAGTCGGTAGAGACCATTATCGAGAATTCGCTGAAGGAGCTGAAGAAGATCTCTTTAAACCCATTTAAAAGTTGCTTTGATGACTGGCTTAACTCGTTGGCATTTGGCGTTGGTGTATTGCTTCGAATGGAGCCTATTTAGAAGGCGAAAAAATAAATGTTTGATGATTAGAAAATTATTTTGCGTTTTATTGAACAATTCCCGGTACTTTTTCGGTAGAATGTAATTCAATTATGAGTCGACATTGAAAAATGTGGATTAACTCTTTTGCCTAGTAATTCAATATTTTCAATAAATTGAAATATTTCCATAAACACTTTTAAAAACTCTTTTCCGCACCAGCCATGAAATAGAGTTTTCAGCTATTTTTTACATTTTTATCTTTTTTTATTCTGATTTTTTTAATCAGAAATTTTTGGTTTCATAAAGAGGCTCTAAAAAAGGAAAACTAAATATTTTAAGTAGGAATGAAATAATTAGTAATTTTTATTTGAAATTTTGTGTGCGTAATGCCCACACCTTTGCTACCGCATATACAGGAAAAGTGACCTAAAACACCTGGATCTTTTGAATCGTATTTACACAAACTGCTAGAGGCCTGAATGCACTTTCCCACTTGTACGTATGTAAGGAAATCTAAAATTTATATTTGAATTTTGGCTGCTGTAGAAAATTTCACTAGAAACGAATAGAAGTGCCCAAGTTTGTGTGTATGCGTGCATCTATGCCAGCATTTCAAGTTCATGTGCAGGCAGTGCAACTCACTATTATTGCCTCTTGCTAAATCTTTAAGACAAACGTGTGTGTACGCTTACTTATATAGGCACACATCTATAAACGTGGCTTAAAGCCATAGTTCATAACATGCGCCGGCCATAAATCAAAAACAACTATTCCAATGCGAATACCAAACAGCAGCCGCTGCACCAAATACGTACCGAATATGACTTTGGCGCATTTCTCACGCTCTCCGCGGCTACACAGACCGACTGACCGCCACAATTTCACTTATTGCCAACCACCACTAAAAAGGAGGGAAACGGAAAAAAACGCAGGTAAATATTTACGTGGTGTAAGTAAAATTGTAGCAAATCAATTTGCAGCTGCTGCTGCGGCTATTCCGAGAAGAAGAAAGGCAGGAGATAAATAAAAGTATTAAAAAATAATAAATAAATAGTAATAAAAAAAAATTAATAAAACAATAGGAAAATTTATTTTAGGCGCGAAACAATGAAAGCATGAGCATTCAAGGCTTGAAGATGATTTCCCCTGATTTTAGGCTGGTGTGGGTGCGACGTGCATTTTTAGCTTGCGCACCTCTTCCTCTCTCTTTTTCTCTGTCTCTCACATAGCGGCGGGCGGCATATGAGTCGCATATCGCACCCTAAATACAAAAGGGGCACAACTCAAAATTTTCCACACTCGAGCTTGACTTGTTTACAGTAGCACAGAAAACAAACTATGTGACATATCACGCTGAAATTTGCCATGTAAGCTTATAACAGTCCTACCAAAAAACAAAAAATTTATTTTTGCCATATGTCATCCGCGGACCGTTTTATTGACAACGTCTCGTTCATATTTGAGCAGAAGTACATTTTGAGTTGTGACCCTTTTGCATTTAGGGCCTTTATTTGTTTTTTATTTAATTTCAATAATTATTTTATGCATTTTTTCTATAAATACTTTATAGTCGTGAATACAATACAAGTTTCAAATTTTGTGAAAATTTATAAAAAAAATTCAACAAACTCATAGTAAGATTTGTAATTACTCTAAAGGATGTAAATATCTACTCCCGACAGCCAAGCGGCAATTAGGGCCTTGGGCTTGCTGTTTCTGCGTTTGAAATTAGTCGGGGATACCTGACTACTCTTTCGATTGCATTCGAAGACTTCGATGTTAGGCTCATTCCGGTTGTAGTGGCATAGAGGGAAACTGCTGGGTGGATGAGCTGGCTATACAAGGGACCCTGGAGACGGTTTCATTGCTATATGAGAGAATTGGAGTTCCCTTGAGAACCTGTAGTCTGCTAATGGAGAGATGGGTCTCGCGTCAACTCTGCGAGTGCTGGGCTAGTGCGCAGACGTGCAAACTTGCGAGATCCCTTTAGCCACGGGTAGAACGGAGGGACCCGAGTGAACTTCTAAGGCTAACAAAGCCATAGCTCTTGAATTTGGTAGGTATCCTTACCGGACATTGTCCGTTAGGAGCACATGCGGTGAGGACTAGGATTGCTTCAAGTCCTTTCTGCAGAATCTGTCTGGAGCCATTTACACTAACCCCTTCCCAAATTTCATACTTGTTTTATTCGAGTTTTTAGAAAAATTCAAAGTTTTATAGCCAACTGAATTTAATAAATGGAAAATGCAGGCTGCAAGGCGCTCAAAAGTCGCCTTGATTTTGAAATAGCGTTGGGTGAATTCTTCTGTATAAAACAGAAACAAATGGTAAACATTCGGGAACGCAATCAAATATCTGCCAAATTCAAGTTGAAAAAAAAAATGCCTTTCAAATATCGATACTATAGATTCGAAAAATAGCTAACCTACGCAGAAAAATAGATGCCAGCTTCTTGGACTAAAATCACTGCAGCCTTAATTCAAGGTGTAGAGCCTTAACTCAATCGTAGAGCCTTAATTCAAGGTGTTTCCCTTTAATAGTACCCAAGAAGAAGAAAAGCAGGTGTAATTGAAATAGTAAGCATTTTGTCTCTGCACTTTTAGCTGCATGAAAACTATGGTTTGACAGCTGAGAATGGCAACCGTGTTGACATATCTGTTCGGTAAGACTCTGTAAGGTTCCTTAAATTTTGCTGTGCTGTTCGTAATCACGCTGACATGCTTTGAAGATCTGTAAATGGAGGCCGCAGAGGCATACAATGGAACTTCAGCGAACACCTTGACGATGTAGATTACGCCGATGACATCTACCTATTGTCAATAAAGAACTCCGACATGCAGAAAAAGCTCGACGTTTCGGTGGGAGAATCAAAGAAAGTCGGGCTGAAGATTAACGGTGAAAAAACGAAATCGCTTAAAGTAGATATCGCGGCCGTCGTAGCCGAATGGTTTGGTGTGAGACTACCATTCGGAATCTCGGTTCGAATCTTTGTGAAACACCAAAATGAAGAAAAAGCTTTTTCTAATAGCGGTCGCCCCTCGGCAGGCAATGGCAAACCTCCGAGTGCATTTCTGCCATGAGAAAGCTTCTCATAAAAAAAATCATTTCCCGTTCGGAGTCGGCTTAAAACTGTTGGTCCCTTCATTTGTGAAACAACATCAAGACTCCACAACATCAGGACGTCGCAAATATGAGGAAGAGCTCGGCCAAACGCCCAAAAAGGGTGCTAATTATATACGCCAAGCAGCGTTGTGAATTGCAGCATTCAAAACGTCAACAACTTCATCTAGCTGAGAGATGTAATTTTTAACGGACAGCGGTGCAGCAGGCGACATACATACAAAGGAGAATCGCAAAAAAAAATCGTACGCGTTTGCTTAGCTGAACAAGATATGGTATTCTGCATCGATTTACCCACATACAAAGCTGCATATTTCCTACTCAAATGTAAAAATGGTCCTATTGTATGGCTGTGAGGCAGGGCTCAAGACAGACTTGCTCGCAAATAACTGCAAGCTAAAATGCTTAAAACGTTTTTTCCGGTTTGGTGGCCCAGAATAATCAACAACAGAGAGCTTTGGGCGAATTACCCATCCAGACAAATAAAGCAGATGAAGTGAAGGTGGATTGGCCATACTCTTCGAAAGGATCCCACAGAAATATACAGGAAAGCACTCGTTTGGAGTCCGCAAGGCAGTAGAAAAAAAGACGCCCTAGGTGCACTTGGAATAGAACTCTCGAAAAAGAACTTAAGGCTGCAGGAAAATCTTTCGAAGAAGTTAAAGTCATCGTGAAGGATCGTGACCGTTGGAAGTGTTTTGCAGGTGCCCTATCGTCTCATTAGGCAGGACGGGAATTAAGAGAGATAAGGTTTGGTCATGAATCGTTTAATGCCTGAACAAGACTTCCAAATCATAGAAATTTACATAAAAAAAAAACAAAAAAATATTAAATCTGTTCGCGAAGGTCATAGAGCACTGGCGGCATCATCGATCTTTATTTCATTAATCAGCTAAAGATTTGGTTCCAACAATACGATCCGTTTTGCAACAACCATGAAATTATATACGAGATTATAATGAAAAAAGAAAATGCAAAATATTTCTGTATGTGTTATAATTTTTATTTCTCAAGCTCTTAGAAAACACCCGATACATATGTTCTGAAACATCTTTATATGCCTATTAGAGTGTCTCACTAAGAAAAGTAATGTGTTTTTCAACGGAATTTTAAAATCCAAAATATTTTAAGGCTTTGAAATAAATAATTTTTCTTGTTTAATTTTTATTTTGACTTGATCATAAATATTTACGAATGACTAACAAGCCAACTTAAATGTGATGACAACATTATATCATTTTTATGGAAATATGAGCCAATGAACATTTTTGAGATTGATGTCTAATTCTTCTGTCTTTTTCTTAACATGTTCTTTCCATCGAAGTTTACAACCGAGTGTTACACCAAAATTTTGTTTGGTTTCGTTTAATTTTCCATTTATTAGACCACTGGGAGACCTTATTTAAAGCGGTTTGTAATGTGGCTGTCGATTCGCTGTCAGTTTCACCAGTTTCAGGATCAGACGGTAGGTCATGTATGAGAGTGGCCCAATAACGCTGCCTTCAGGTACTTCTGCCTTTATTTGCCGAAGACTTGAATAAGCATCAACTTGTTTGACTCGAAAGTAGCGATTTGATAAGTATGACTCGAAAATTTCGTAGTATTCTTTAGGAAGCATTAATTTTATCTAGTTTAACACGTTGGCTGCCACGTATCACCGGTGATCACAAAAAAAAACCTACCCCAGGTGCCATGTATCACCGGTGATCACAAAAAAAATCTACCCCCAGGTGCCAAGCAAAAAAAGTCATGTTCCCGTTTGAATTTTAACGAGATATTTTTACCAGGAATAAAAGTCACGCTCCTGACGCGTATGAGCACGTTTTTGTGCTGTGTTCACCGGTGACCACTTGCTGTTTTTTTAAAACTATTCTTATTTTTTTGAAATGTGATCACCGGTGATCACATTTCGAAGAAGTAAATCAAAATAAATCAGTATCAAACTTGAGTTCATAGCGAGCAGTTGGTTGCAAATTACAGTGAAGTGAAGTTGTGAAGTTATGAATTCCAAGGAAATACGTGACGCGTTGAATTCAATGGAAAATTCCAATGTTAGTGGTGAGGATTTTAGTCCAGATGAAGATGAGTACATCCCAGATTCAGGCAGTGATACAAGGAGTGATGACAGTATTGATGAAGACTTCGATGTTAGTGCTACAAATGTTAATAATACTGCTGATGAAGAACAGACGGAAACTACGACAGCATGGACCTCGCCTGCTACCGGAGAGACTTTGAAGAATTTAGAAGAATTTACCAATCTACCCCAGGTTTTGCAATATGATGCCGGTACGCCATTTCAATTTTACAGAAAGTTTTTGACCGATGAGATATTGGATATTATTGTTGAAGAGACAAATAGAAATGCAAACTCTCAAGTAACTGGCATCGGTACTCGCAGCAGCAGTAGGACGTATATGTCTAAAGATACTGATCGCCAGAAGATCATGGAGTTTCTGGCCATAGTCATGTATATGGTGATGGTAAAATACCCTGCAATAACCGACTATTGGAAACCAAGCACATTGTTCAAAAACGCATTTGTCCCACAAGTTATGGCTCGTAACCGGTTCCAGATCTTGCTCAAACTCATTCACTTCGCAGATAATGCCCAGTCCTCTGAAACAGTGTCAAAAACTTATACAATGCAAATATCTGACTTTCGTCAAAGCATTATCCTTTTCATGAGTGGAAAAGATAAGGCTTCAATAGCGCGTTCACCTCCGCAGGGAAAACACTTTTTAATAACGTCGACAGAAGCAGCAAAGGATTGTAGTCGCAAGAGACATCGTTGCGGCATGTGCTATTCAGAATTAAAGACGACAAACTCGTCGTCAGTCGCCAGGAAGAAGGCCAAACTAGTGGCAACATACTGCGCCCAATGTCGGAGGTCACCATACCTATGTCTTAAACATTTTCAACAACTACATTAAAATTAAAAACAAAAAATATAGTTTTTTCTGTTTCCAAAATTGAATTGAATTTTCTCATTTTTAATTTCGTATTATTTCAAAACTTTGTATTTTACTATGAAATAAAATATTTTTTCTTTTAAAATAAACTTTCAATTTTCCCAAAACTACTTCCGTTAGGGTCCCAGCCTCTAAAATCTAGGGGCCTAAGCGTGTATCACTGGTGATACATTGGCACCTGGGGGTAGTTTTTGAAATGATCACCGGTGATACATTGGCAGCCAACGTGTTAACAAGCAAATCTGTGAAACAAACTGTATCAAATGTCTTTGACCCATCGAGGAATACTTCAGAACATATTTTTTGTTTTCAAGTGCTCTTTTTATTTCGTGCGTGGTTCTGGGTACCTGGTCGCTGGTGGAATGTTTAATTAGAAAAACAAACTGATGTGTTGGAATTATTTTTTTTTGTTTTACTATTTTATAGAGATAGATTTTCAAACAGCTTTGAAATCACAGGTAGGGGTGATGAAACCTCGTGTCCAGGTTTGCTTGTTTAGGAGGCATAATACCTTCTGCAGTTTTCCAGAAAATTGGAACGTAATGAAACTTATCAGATGCATTCATTATGTTAGTGAGAGTTTGGATGCTTTTAGGTGGAAGCTTTTTGAATATTTCTGCAGCGATTTAGAATTATAAATAAATAAATTAAATATTTCAGGAAAATATTCAGATTTAAGTAATCTGGATCAGTTTGAAAATACCTTAAAAATACAAATTAGTTATAAATAAAATTAGTTTAATAAAAATATTTTTGTCTCCTGCAATGATAGAAGACTTTAAACTTAATAAGCTTAAAACGACAGTTTGGCTTTTCTCCCCTTCATGGAAGTTAAAAGATCACTAACAGATTTAGCAACAATTTTTTGTAGAAATATGTATATATGCATGTGATGGCATGACTTTATGTATATGGTAGCTTGCCACCAACATATTTTTGTACATCATTCGCGGTTTAGGTTTAGGTTCAGTTACAATTATTTCTTCATTGCTGCTGCTACTCTTTTCTAATAAAACAAGTAAGCAAACAACGCTACTGGGAACGAAAGCCAAATACATGGGCCACAGTGAACCCACCGCTCAGGCCATAAAACTATGGGCTTACACATGTCTACAGAATTCTTCAACACTCACATGCACACACACATACATACGTACGCGCATAGAGCAGAATTCATGCCAATGCATGTAGGTGAGATTGTTGAACCATCGCTGGGCGCAAACGCTTTACCGCTAACAACAATGATTTGTCAAGCCTCCATACGTACAGATGTACTATATACTTCGCCCTGTGCCAGTATGCGGCGGCGCATGCGCGTGCCCGACTCTTAACTAGGTCACATATCTTCATGCTTGTATAAGAATTCTTGTTTTTTAGTATTCTTTTTCTACACAAAATCAAAAGCTACATTATTTTTAATTTTTTCCTCTATGTATTTCGTTATCTTTTGGAATTTGTTTCTCGGTAGGCATTTCTTGCTACTGCCTCTGCTTCTGGTTTAGTTATTTGTTTTGTATGAAAATTTCATTTTATTTACAAATCTACCTTTTACCCTCGCTTTCCACCCATTTCACTTTAGCCACTTCTCTTGTTTGTTTTAACTTTTCATCGTATCGGTGCCTCAAATAAGTAGCTGATACCTGTAACAAAGTAAATTTTTTAGGCCTACCAGCACAAGCAGCTAAATGTTCCTATACATCCATTCAGGTTTACCCATTTTGTTTGCTTTTCAATCAAAACGTTTCGAATGTTCAAGTACTTTGTTTGAAATTGAAAGGTAAAGCGCGTGAGACCTAGAAGCGGCAAAAAGTAAAAGGCAAATATTTATTTTTGTTTACGAAGAATTGGAGATTAATGCTCCGAAGTGTATTGTTTATCGAAATAAAAAACAAAAAACTCTTTTGGTTTTCAGCTTTTGTGTGGTTTGAAAGTGTGAAAAGTAAATTTTTGAAAGATTCGAGTTGGTATCAATAAATCAGAGAATGCGTATAGAGCCAGTAACCAAGTATAAAAGAGAGATTTAGAGTGCAGTTATTTAGACTATTTTAGATAAAAATTAATCCTTCTAATTCAATATTTAAATATTATTCAAAAAAATTTGACGAAATCTATACCAGAATAAACTGCAGAGCCCTCATAGGGTTTTCCAAATAGAGGTGTTTGTTTTGATATTCAAAGCAAAATGTTATTTTTGAGTACAAATGATCGGATTTTATTTCATTATAAAGAGGAACGTACGCCGTTAATAGTGGGAAATAACATCAGGCAAATGACCACCACGACCACGCTTACAGGACAATAGCCATCCTTTTCATGAAATTTTCCATAACCGACTTGCAAAGTGGCTCCCCTATGGCCTCGATAGCCTGACGAATTCCATCTTTGAGGTATTGAATCGCCCCTGGGCTGTTGGCGTAGAAAGTCTTCACGTGTCCCCAAAGAAAAAAGTCACAAGGTGTTAAATCACAAGATCTCGGTGGCCAATTGTGATCACCTCTTCGAGAGATAACACGGTCCGGAAACTTTTCCTATAAAAGATCAATGGTTTTGTTGCTTGTGTGGCACGTAGCGCGATCTTGTTGAAAATAAGCGTTGTCCAGATCAATACCATCCAATTCTGGCCATAAAAAATCGTTAGTCATCTCTAGTCTAATCTAAATAATATCTGTTATTGGAAAACCCTATATACAAAGGGTTACCCGAAAAGTCGTCCCAGATACTAGAGAATTATTTAATAAATTATTATTTAGGTTATTTCTGATTAATGCAGCAACATTTGTAGAAGTGCTTGGGTCTGTCTCACAGCGACAAAAGGCGCTGACGAAGTGAGAGAGCATCTGAGAGAAAGGGTTTTCAACCTTTCAATTCAAGGAAAAGAATGAAAATTTGTATCAGGAATAGCGGCGAAGAAGGAATTGTAAAGAATAGAAAAGTTTAGGTTGTTAATTTTTTGCTTTAGCTAAAAGGCCTTTGTTTTTTAGTTTTTTTATTCAATGATGTGATCTTTCTTTACTTAGAAAAAAACCGTAAATGCAAACTTTATCAATCAGCTATTTTCAACTCTACATAGAACTTGGCTAAAAATTGTTTGCTGATTTTTATTAATGGACATTTATGATTCATAAAACTACATACTCGAAATTTTTCCAAAAATCGTTAGTAAAAAGTTTGAAATGTTGAAGAAAATTTGCCGAATTCTTACAAATTTTCTACCAAGTCCGTAACTCTGCTTTGTATGGTTGTTGGGAAGACTTCAGTAAAGGAAAAGTGTTAGCATATAAGAACATGGAATAACTGAGTCTGCAGCTCGCACTTACACAGCTGCCCAGAGATGATATCACTAAAGTCATCAAATTCAAAAAGATGTTCAGAAGTGAACTGGACGACAAGGTCAACTGGAGTACAGCTGCATTTAAAAGAAAATTCCTGGAATGTACCCTGCATTGGTACACAGATGGATCAAAGGCACCAAAAAGCATAGGCGCTAGAGTATATGGCCCCAGAACCAAGTATTCTGTGCCAATGGGTAGTTCTCCAAGCATCTTTCGAGCGCAGGTGTATGCCATCTGTCTATGTGCAGGGATTAACTTAGACAGGAACTTCCGAAATGAGCGAATTTCCATAGTGAGTGACAGTCAGGCGGCACTCGAGGCTTTGTCATCCTGTAAGATTAAGTCCTCGCTGGTGCTTGAGTGTATCAAGAAACTGAATCTGTTAAGAACGCACAAGCGCATCCGGCTAATTTGGGTTCCAGAACACATGGGCATAACTGGGATCAAGTAGCGGACACGCTGGCAAGAGAAGTTGCGGCTTTGTTATTAATAGGACCCTAGCCCTTTCTCGCTATGCGACAACACACCATCAAAGAGAAGCTTAGGAGTGAAGAGCTAAAGCTAAGGGGGTTTGCTGGCATCAAACTATGGGGCTACACTAGACGAAGTCCTCACGTGGGGTATAACCAAAAGAGTTTTAAAAAACTCTACCGAAGGATAAACTGAGAATGTTCACGGGCATTCCCACAGGCCATTGGAGACTGGACAGTTATCTGCATATGTTCGGGATATGGTTGACTGATTCTTGTCGTTTTTGTGACCAATGGCAAGAGACTCCAATGCACCTTTACCTTGAATGCAGCGCTATAACGCGGAGAAGGTTGAGACATCTCGGCCATTTGCAGCTAAAAGAAAGGCACCTACGCTTAGTCCAACCCAGCTCTATCTTAAGTTTAATAAGAGAACTGAGTCTGCATAAGGAACTCTGATGAGTAGAGGCCAAAAAAGACCAGGAGGTCGAAGTGCAAGCCTCGAATAAATCTAAATAGAATAGTTGTTGTTGTAGTATGAACTGTATTTTTTACAAAAAAAAAATAATCGATATTACAAAATAAATAAATAAATAATCAAAACGTATCAATATGCGGTGTATATTTTCTTTTCACGCTTACTGTAGTTACTAAAATTAAAAGGCGGAATCTCTGGAAAGTATTTTCAAAATTAAGCCTAATTATATAATCTTGCTAAAGGAATACGTAATAATTTCAAAAACAAAAAATATAGGGGGGCGCAAAATCAATCATCCGATTTTGTTTTGGAATAGGTTAGGTTAGGTATATCTAGCTGATCTGAATCTATCTCACTTAGACCTCAAGGATCTACCGGTCGGAGTCATGTTAAACATAGTTTTGGCGAGTTTTAAGAAACAGTTTAAACTTTTCGTCAGCAATATCTTTCAGAGATGAAAAGTATACCGATCCCAGGCAGTTGTAACCAGTTCTGCTTAGAGCAGGACAGTGGAAAAGGAAGTTAACGTATCTCTTTCTTGTTCGTATAAGTTACACGCGTCGTTCTGGACCAATACCATTTTAGCTGCGTGATATGGAGTGAGACAATGACCCGTCAGTAATCCAACCAATATTTTACGTTCCTTCCTTGGGTGTGATAAAAAAAGGTTGCTTGTTTGCATGTTGCAAGTTTGTAGCATTATTTTGGCAATCCTGTGGGAGGTCGAGACTTCCCTTATGAACCCTGCTTCCAGAGTCAGTCCCTCGTCTAATTCCGTTTTCAAAACTGAGTGTAAGGGATATTGATTCGATGTGCTCTTCCTAGGCAAGCGTGTGCCTGCCTTAACAGGCTCGTTAACTCTCCCATTTCGCTCTATTCCCTGTAAATTGTGGCCAGTCTATTCTCGCAGAGCTTATCCATTTCGGATTTACAGTGTTGCACGCATTACGAGCTAGTCTTACATCCATTATTGCTTTAATAGCAGCTTGACTATCGCTGAAAAGGTTTGAGCGATTGTCGAAGGGAGTGAATTCCAACGCTAATTCAGCTGTTTTGGTTATAGCGTAGACCTCAGCTGGAAATATGCTGCAGTGATTAGGAAGTCTGCAAGACTTTTAGAGTTCGAATTTGTTTTTAAATAACTGTATACTGTTTAAAAAAAAAAATATAATAATAATAATTTTGACAAGTGTCAAATATGTTGAGGTACGACGTCATTTAAAAAGTTTAAAATCTTATGAAAGGATGATTAATTTTGCGCCACCGGGTATAAAACCGAAATCAAAAAGAAACCTTATAAGTTATATGAAGGTACTAAGCCACCTTGTTGCTTATTTAAAGGTGTTTTTTAGTCGCTGCGAGAATTCGTGGTACCTTAAAATCTTTCAACTCATTAAGGTAGTAGTCTGGTAACTTACACGTTTTTTGAGGCAATGTTTGGGACATTTTTTGGAAGGGAAAATAAAATTCAATCAGTTTGATTTTCTGATATGTTCATAAAGGTATCAGAAGGTGTACAAAAAAAAAATTTTTTTTTTTTAATGATTTGATACTATTTTTGTACACTGCAACAAGCGGCAAAAAAAGAGGTACAGTGGCTGGCCGGCGTGATTTCGTCACTTGCGGTCATCTGGAACAGAAAAAACAAATTGCTTATTAATCAGTGTGCTTGTTGTTCTGGCGGGTAGTAAGATCAAATGATTTTGACAAAAAATAACAAAATGGCTGACTTCGTAAGAAAATTGTCTTTTTTTAAAGTGGAAATCGGACTAAAAAATGGAAAGTTAGGGACGAAATAAATTAAATCTACTACCCGCCAGAACAATTGATGTGCAGAAAAACATATCTAAATTTCAGCTCAATCCGTTAGATAGAAAATTTGTTTTTACGACGGCCATCCGGAAAAACGTTGTTTTGAGAAAAACGCGTTTAAAGTTTTAGCGGCTTAGCGCGCGCAAGTACGAGCAGCTCTCATGTATGTGCTATAATTTCGTCAATATTTCGAATTTCGGTCTAAAATTTGTACAGTATATGTATTACCAATATATCGCACTTTCAAAATATCTAAAAAACCGAAATTCGAAATTTTCAAAATAAGTTACCAGACTACTACCTTAAACAAAAAGTTTGTGATATGTTGGTGTTAATTGCTAAAATTTTGTTTAAAATTATTTTTGCTCTATTTATTTAAAATAAAATTTGTTAAATTTGCTAAATTTATTTAAAAAAAAAATCTGCCAAAATTTTACTAAAATCAAATTTGCGCTGCATTTCAATTATTGAATAACTAGCAAGATAAAATGTGCGTCAAATTTTTATATTTCCTTCAACTTGCTTCAATAACGAACATACCTTTTTCTTTAACAAAAGTTTGTATAATAATCGAATTTTTATCCACCATTAAGAGTCGGCTCCATAAGTATGTAGACCACACAAAAACTTGATTTGACCTTCTTTGATTGCAGCGACGACGAAAAGCAAAAAAAGGAATACTTTGCTAAAATAATTTCTTTCATACTCTTACTCTTCATTTTGTTGAAATTTTCATTTTTTTTTTCCTAAAAATTAAGGTTAATAAACACTTAAGCAATGAGGCTAAATCCCCTCTACACACATACAAGCACATATTTTTAGTAACCACCAAGTCAGTCGTGCTTTCCGTTGGCGGACCAACACAAATAAATATAATCATTATCGCATCAATAACGGAAATTTACAATTTCCTTTCTATGCTGTCAATACTTACATACCTACATACACACATACAATCGCACATTTAATATATATATATATAAATAATAATGTAGAAAACGAAAAGAATTAACTCTCACTGCCACTGCAACGTAGCAGATGAAGACAGCGCCGGCGGTGGCTGGCGGCAAATACGAGTACGTAGAGTAGTGGCAAGCAGGCAGGAAATGCGGCACAAAACCACATTGGAATGATTGAGTGAATACGACTAAGCAAATGTAAGAAAAAGGAGAAAAAATAATAATAAAGTAATAGAAATGCGAGTAGTGGAAATAGAGTAAGAACAGAGCAGACAAGTTGTAGCAGCTGAAGTTGTTGAGGTGCGATTGCGAGCCGCTGCTTTCGGGCCAAGTTCGTTTGGGTTCACCGGTTTTGGAGCGAAGTTTTGTGCAACTTTCATGGCTAGTGGTGCTAGCTGCCAAACTTAAGATTCACACGACACTTTTGTGTTGGCCAGACATTTTGACAAATTTAATTATAGCAAATCTAACGACTGGACGTGCTTGGCTGTGGTTAGAAAAGTGCCACAACAACTACGAGTATACTACTTTCTTTTGCAAGTCTGCGGCATTCTGAATAATAGTCGAGTGTCACGTTTGGTGTTAAATGTTTTGAATTGTATAGAGTATTCTAAGTTGTCATGTGATTTTAGTTAGAGAAAGCATACATGCACATACGCATGAGGTAGAGTAGACTATGCACTTGTATGTGTCTATGTATGTTTTTTTTCATGAAAATGCTGCACTGAAGTTTTCCAAAAAATGTAAAATCTAGCACATGAATGTCCATCTGTTGTTACACATGAATTTTCCCAAATATTTGGCATGACCACAATGCGAAGCGAAGTGAAACCAAGTGAGGTTGCCGCTACTCCAGCAAAACTGGAGTAAACTGTTGTCACGTGGTTGAGCGTTTTTTTGGCAAACATTTTGCTTTATTTTATTTGCAAATCAAGAAGCGCGTCTTTCGAATGGAATGGCAAATGGAATCTATGAGTATTTACTGTCAATTTAGTAATTCATGGATAATGTAAATAAATAATTGCCGCGCACACTTCTGTTAGCTTTTAGCCGAGCTCCTCCTCCTATTTGTGTCGCACATTTTGATGTTGATTTTTACAAATGGAGGGACCTACAATTTTAAGCCGACTCCGAACGGCAAATGGTTTATTTATGAGAAACTTTTTCCTGGCAGAAAAACACTCGGAGGTTTGCCATTGCCTGCCGAGGGGCGACCGTTAATAGGAAAAAAAAGTTCATCGATACCTTCCGGAAAAAAACCGTCATTGAAGACTAAAAATGAATCAAGTAAACTTGTGCTGCTATCAGTTGAAGATAAGCGTAGCAGATAAATTGAAATGAAGTACTGCAAAGGTGGAAAATTACGCACTCTTTTCTAGACGAATATTTTGCTATGAATGGAATTGGTTTGGGTTTTGCTACCTATGAAATGAGGCTTTCAGCTATTATTCCATAGATGTCGCTAGGAGTATTTTTATTCCCAAATGTCTTGTTTTTTTCGTCTGTCATCTGTCAACAACACTCAGTTCATTTTTTGTTACATTTCGTACAATAATGCATTTTTGTCGCTCTTAAAAATATCGAATTTCGTGCCTTCAACTCTCGATTTGCGGACATCGTTGATTTTCTGTTATCAATTAAAGAAAAACGCTTCTCAAGCTCATCAAATGCTCATAGAAGCTTGCCCACCATGCTCTAAGTAGATCACAGTGCTTCAGGTGGTTTGAAAAATTCCAAAGTGGTGATTTTAGCGTGGAGAACGAGGACCTTGGCCGGCCACCGAAAAAGTTTGAGGACGCCGAATTGCAAGCATTGTTGGATTAAGATGATGGTCAAACGCAAGAAATGATGGCAGAGCAAATAGGAGTGACCCAAAAAACCATTCCCAAACGTTTGAAAGACATGGGCATGATTTTAAAGGTCGGAAGATGGGTGCCGCATGAACTGACAATGTGACAATGTACCGCCACATCGAACAAGAGCGACCCGGAAATGGGTGGAGACGTACGATTGGGAACCGCTGGTGCATGCGGCTTACTCACCAGACTTGGCGTCTTCCGATTATCATTTGTTTGCATTCGATGGCCCACGCACTTTCCGAGCAGCGCTTCAATTCTCACGAAGAAGCCAAAAAATGGCTCGATGATTGGTTTGTGGGAAAAATATGTCGCTAGCGAGGGCTATTATTTTGAAGATTAAATTTGTAACCATTTTTTGTTAATAAACGTTTGAAATGGAAAAAAAGTCTGATTTTATAGGTAAATCTACCACTGCTTGAAAACAGAGGCAATATTGGCATTCCTATGGCAACTTGCAAATTAAGCATAAAATATAATATTCTCCAGGAGGCCAATAGTTCATGGATAGAATAAAATACTTGCAAATATATAAGAAAAGGTCAGGAGAATTGCTCAAACTCTCAAGAAAGAACATCTCGAAGGTCGTGGCATGTGCCACCGGTCATTGGCTTTTACTTGTAGGTATGCGCTCTTCTAGGCTATGGAAGAGGAGGAAACAGTAGAAGACTTCCTCTGTAATTGTCCAACCTTAGCTAGGAATAGAGCAAGGCGGTTAGGAAAATACTCTACTCTCTTGCGGAACTATCCGGTGTTTGGTTAAAACTTATTCTACGCTTCATAAGAGTGTTTAAATGGTTCCATAATGAATGAACACTGAGGTTTCCGTGAGACACAGTGCGGACCTACATGATTTAAAAGAGTTGGCTATTCTAAACTCGGCCGCCGTAGCCGAATGGGTTTGTGCGTGACTACCATTCGGAATTCAGAGACGGCAGCAGAAGGACAAGTTCTACATGCTCCGGTGATGCCAATACATGCATTCCTTTTCTCCCGCTCCCATGTTTAGTGATATTATATCCCTCCGAAGAACTTCGCAACAAACCAGGCATCCATACGTTAAAACAGGTAGAATCACCACGTATTACATCCAAAGAAAAATCTGATGTTACTAGTGCTTTCGTTCTAAATTGGTTTCATGGAGTACCAGACGATAACTTTAAAATTGCTGCTCCGTGTAATCGGATATTTGTCGTTGCTTACACATAGAGGTGATCTCTGTTAGAAACCACTTTTTAAAGATGGCAATGACGTTATGTGACGAAAGCATTTTTTTCTATAAGAAATATTTTTTGTATAATATGTACCCAGATGCTGGTTAGTTGCCTTTCTGACATTATAAATACATACTTCAATTTTTTTAGTAGAACTTAAAAAAAATCCTGCTTTACATTTTTTCTAAATCAAACTCTTTTGTTTTGTATTTATATTGCATTATGAAGTTTATTTGCTACTTTTTCCATAAGCGATTTTCTTATTTTTCATATCTTCATTTATTACAATCGTGTTGTTATTGTTGCTATATTAGTAGACTAACTCGTGCGTGTCCAGTTGACGATTCTTCCGCATAAATGCATTGTAATCAAAACATCTGTACATATGTACACCTATGCATGTATGTGTGAACGAGCATATAAGGTCGGCGTTCGTGTCTACATATTTTATTCACGTTCCATATCATAATAATAACAAGAACATCTTGCCAAGAACTGCTCTTGAATCACTTCCTTTGCATTGCTTTTCACACCCAAAGGCAACTTGCTAGCCAATCGATCAGCATTGAATCAATATTTGACGCAAAATGATGGCATTGCTTGATTACTTGCAACATAACAAATATCCACATCCACGTATGAGAGATCGTATGTGTGCACAAATAAATACTTAAGTATAAACATTTAGAATACACATTTGTGTGGATGTCTAAGGAGAGGTGAGTTTGTGTGCCTTTGAGCAGAAACTGTCATTGCGCAGATATTTGTGAAGCTTTGTATGTATGTAGGTACATTGCACATGCCTTGCAGGGAAAACTTGAAGAAGATTGCTAATTGCATGTAGAGAGAGCGACGCTTGCTTTAGGACTTTGAAAGTGTCAAAACAGAAAAGTACATACAAACAGTTCAGCGTGGCGTCGGGCGATGACTGCGGCTTCTGGCGCTGTAATTTTTTGGCTCAAACCGAGCTGAAGGATAATGTGCTTTTTTCCATGTACTAGAAGCACATCAAATGGCTTTACAGATGCTTTATAATTGCCAAGAGGAAAAGATCGAGCCATACGCAGCACTTTTGCGCTATTAATGCCTCGAAAGTTGAGAACGAAAATAGCAGGAATATCGTAAAGTTTTTAAGCCAAAATGGGTGATACGTCTCCGTATCGAAATGCAGTTAGAAAATAGAATAAAAATCAGCCAGAATTTACAATAAGACAACTAATTAGAACCTGTTCAACCAAGAGAAAAAGTTTTGTACAGAAATTACCCACATCTGTTTGGTTTCCGCTGGTGGTTGTCTGAATTGAAGATACAGAGAACATATTTTGAAAATGCCAAAACTAGAAGAAAAAACCTCTAATCAAAATAAAGTCATTGCAGAAAAAGAAGCAGAAAATTTAGTAGATACAAACAAAGAAGTAGGCCAATCCATAAAAATTACCAGGCAGAAAATAAAATTTATATCACTCAAAAAGGCAGAAAATGCATGCCACCAAATAGATTACAGTATATGGACTGAGCTCTGAATTAAAATATATTAACTACCCTGATATTTTTCTTGGAAAAAGAAAGTAAGAAATCATTTCCTTAGGAAGTAGACAATGATGTCCAGGAAAATGAATGTATCGACTAGCCCCATGTCAAGACTGATTAGAGATGATCTCTACATGAAAGCAAGGCTTCAATAAAGTAAATGTCTGTAAATTCCCAGCCACTTGTTATAAGCGTATCTAAAGACAAACATCATAGAAATTTATATGCCACGCTCTCTTTCCAATGTCTATCATATTCGATTTTAGTCGGGTACTCATAATACGTACTTATATATGCAGGTATAACGAATTCCAGTACCTTCGCTTAAACTGTTTACGAGTAGCTTTTTCATGACAGAAATTCACTTGGAGATTTGCCATTGCTCGCCGAGGTGCGACCGCTATTAAAAAAAAACTTGCTCTTTCATTTATCATACCATACCCGGGGTTTCAAATTCGTGCACTTCCGAATATAAGTCGAATAACTTTGAAATTTCGAACTCTCTAAATGGGATGCAGCGGCGGACATCCTAAAACATCGTCGTCTAAAATTAGCTACTTGCTAATTAGAAATAGAGAAAAAAAATGAACTGGTCTTGGTTTTAAATTATTATAGTTATAGAACTATAAGTGAACCTCTTCAGTATCAATAGACTTTCCAGCAGGGTACATGCCCGCGTGCGTGCTTTCAAGTTTTGCCTTCTTCTATAAGGATATATTTGATTATCATCCACCAACAAATGGCAGCGCTGTGTCTGTCAGCCAACAGCGGGGTCCATAGGTTCCCCACAGAGGCCACAGTACGAGTAGTCGGTGGAGCGATAGTGTGCCGGTGGCAGTGGCAGTAGCAACATAGCGTTTGACACAAGAAATGCCAAGTTGACATGACATCAATTACAGCAATGGACGCACAGACATTTAGTGACGACTTGAAAGGTAGTCAAAGAGGTGTGACGGAAAAACAGGTATCATTGCGTTTGCGAAAAGAGACATCGATTATCAGAGGGGGCAAATAAAAAAACAAAAAATAGCAAAGAAGTGAAATTAGGAGCGTAGGAAAAGAGTGAAATGTTAGCAAGAAAATGCAAAGAAGTGGACAAAAAATTCCCATCACTTATGGCAAGAGTTGGAAAATCTTGTTATAAATTGCAAATTGTACAAATGCAAGCGAGTATATGGTTGTCTTTTTTATTTTATTTTATTGCTCAATAAAAGCAACAACAAAATTAACAGCAGCAAGAACGAAACTAAAGTGCTATTGGCTGCAATAACGCCTGCTGGCTTGACTGTCTAACTGGCTATTTGGCAGGCGGTGATGGCGATAGTAAGGCTGATGCCGGCATGGCGCTAGCAATACCAACACGTACATACATACTCATACATATACACAAAAATACTGTACACAAAATGAAGCATGCACACCTTGCGCTTCACTTAGGTGCCAGCCTTTATATGCCGCTCGTTTGGTTTGCGGTATGCAACAAATATATACGCGTTGCAAGTGGCAGCGGCGCTCACTCATGCAATTATGCTGAAAATTAATGGAGTTATCAACATTTAAAATTTCTAACATTTATCGATGGTGACTCTGTGATTGTGGCAAGTGATTACCGCTGCATACTAAGGCACACATGTACACTTGAGCTCACATAATTAAGCCATTTTATGCTTTTACGAAATTCGAAATATTTTTATTTATTTTTTATGTTTTCATTTTGTAATTTTTTTGTTATATCTTATTATTATTGTTTATATTTTTTTTATAAAAATTTACTACTTTGTGTAGCAAAAAATGTATATTTCAGGCTTTGGAAAAAAAATCGAAAAAATTTAAAAATTCAAAATTATAAAATATTCATAAAAAATTTTAAATTTTTAATCAGCGTTCTAAGAAACTTATAATTTTTCGCCTACAAGTCTTCGGAAATTGCTACTTGAGAACAATGCATTGCATGTAGACACCTGCTTGAACCAGAGCCGCCACCCAGGCACGTCAGAAGGCATCTCTTCAACTACTCCGACGAAATCCCGCGTAACCTTGGAACAATTAAGTTCTGGGTACTGTAGCAGATTAAACTCTTACTTATCCAGAACTGACCCCAACATACCAAACATATGTATATCCAGCATGTAAAGGCACCCTGCACGACACTTACTACCTTTTCACATGCTCCATCAAGTCAACTCATCTAAAACCCCTTTCTATCTGGACCCAACCTATCGAAATAGCAAGTTTTCTGGGCCCAACGTTAGAGGAGTTAGGCGAAGATGATCGATAATCAACATTGCACTGATTTATGACAGTTTATATTGAGAATTTTCTTCCATGTAAAGTACATTTCTTGAAGTTTTCTATGTGTAAGAAAATGTTCAATGTCACATACAACAAAAAAAAAAAAAAAAAAACATTGTCAAAAATCCACACGATTTTTTAGCGACATGAAGTTTTCACTTAGGTTTAATTAGATTATGGTGGTAGCCGGTCTGTACGGCTAACTCACTTACACCTCACAAAGTCCATTTTGATATCACTGTGCGAAGCGGGAAACTCATTTATACTTCTTCGTGGAACCATTTTGTAGCTCTTATGAAGCGCAGGATTGATCTCATCCCCACCCCAGACAGTTCAGTAAGAGAATGGAAAAGTATCTACCTAGAAAGCCGGCTATGATTATAGCTAAGGCAGGACAATTGCAAAGGAAGTGCTTAACAGTGTATTCTTCTTCCCCTTCTTCATCTCTACAACTTCTACAATATTCATGGGGGAAAACTCCTAGTCCTAAGGAATCCCTGCTAAATAGTCAATAACCGGTCATACAAGCGACCATCTTCGAGATATCCTCTCTTGAAAGGCTAAGCAGTTCCTTTGCTCTTTTCTTATTTATTCCCGGCCATAGTAACTTAGTTGTTAGACATGTGCCTTCATCTCTCCTTGCCCTGTTGGACTCTGGAATAATGTTGTTTTTTAGTATTAGTTTACTCGTGGCCATAGGTATCCTAAGTTGGAGAGTAGAACCTTTCCTGGATCGCCTTTACAATTTCCCTCTATATATCGGTTCCCAGGTCAGATTCACTAACATATATAATTCAGGAGCAATAGATTGTTAGCCTAGGGTCTCAATCCGATCGATGCTTGTCCATCTTAGATTTAGCTGGTGGAAGCAGCATTGCGTTATTCAGCCGCTTGCTACAAGACAGACGCTGTTTTGATCTAAATGCTTATTTAAAGGCATCCCATTGCTACATGACGGTAAACGGGTGAAAATAAGGGTAAACATATACTATCCCCTCTTCTGTTTTTAGTAGTCTTGGATGAAGTTTTATACAGCGCTCTCGATACCAGCTCAGGCAGGGGAATTCTCTGGAAAGCTATCAGGCACTTATACGAACTTGACTAGGTTGATAACATCACACTCTTATCACGGAATGGTAGATACATGCAGAGCAAACTTAGTGACCTAAGCTCCCAAGGCAAAAACGTGGGATTACGAATTAATGTGTGGAAAACCAAGGCCATGAAAATCAACACCTTGCTATAAAACAGGTTCACAAATTATGGGGAGCCCATTGATAATGTAAACAGCGGCACTTATCTAGGAACCAAATTACCTTGGACGGTCGAGCAAAACACGACATCGATGCGAGGATCAAAAGAGCAAAAGCAGCTTTTGCAAGTCTCAAAAAGATCTGGTTTGCTAAACAGCGTACCAAACTGCGAATTGTACTTCGAATGTTAAATCCGTCCCACTATACGGCTGTGTAACGCGGTCGGTTCCTGTATCTGCAACGCGGAAGTTGCAGACATTTGTGAACCCATGTCTAAGAACAATTTTCCGTATTTGATTGCCCGACAATTGGATTTCAAAAGAACACATTGACATTGAAATATGAGAGCGCAAATGGAATGGGATTGTCCATACATTGCGCAAGGCAGTGACTGAAATAATTAGAATGACACTGGATTGGAACCCACAAGAAACGCGCTGCAAGGGACGCCCTAAAGATCTTGGCGACGTAGCTTTAACGAAGAATTTTTAGAAATTAAGGAATCTGTCTTAATGACCCAAATTAGGATGAAAGGGAGAAGTAGACAACATTTGTTTCGGCACTATGACGGCCCAAAGATGGCCCAAAGACGGCGTGATACCAAATAATATTAATAATCTTGGCGCCCCGGAACCCAAATAAGGTTGACCTTGAAAACGCCGCTAATATCTTTTAGGGCTGCCCGGCATTTCTGTGCAATCCTTTGATCTGAGTATAGTTGCATTCATTGGTTTAATGGCCGTAGTAGTTTTTGTTACGGCATGCGTATTTATTTATAAAAACGTAGCCACTTCTTTTATAGCTGATATTTCTGCCTGATAGACGCTGTCGTAGTCTGGTGGTCGAATGAATAGCTAATGTCCTGATTCGTATACTATTCAATATCCAATCTTATCGTCTAGCTTGGAACCATCTGTACAGATACTTAATTCCCTTCTTCTCTTCTAGACTGTATGCTCGTCCTGAAGAGTCTGTCGAAGGTGAGTCTAGGAATTGATTGATCCATTTCTTGTTTGTGACTATTCAAAGTGTGGAAAATAGAGGCGTGGCAAACCGCCGGTCTTTTCATGGCTTAAAGTATAAGCGCGGAGGCGGCGGCCACGTGTTTCCCTACAAGATTTAGTGCAGGCAAGTTGATTAGCACTTCCAACGCTTTGTTCGGTGTAGTCCTTAAAGTATCAGAGATGCATGGAAAAGCTGTTCTTTGGATCTTACTCTTGATTTTAGCTTAACTCGCCTTTTGAGCAGATGGTCCCCATATAAGTATTCCATATATTAAGATTAGCCTAACTACAGAAGAAGTTCTCACTTTGCTATACTAAAATTAAATGCGCTATAAAACTTTATACAGGGAAGTTTTCTAGAGATTCTAATAAAAAAGTTGGTGAAATTTTTTTGAAATTTAAAAAATTTGGAACTTTAATTAACAAAGTTTTTGTTATACAACGAATTATTTTATCCTCAAAAATTACTGAAAAAATGTTTGCGAATATTCTAAAAAAAAAAAAAACAAAAGTGCCTTAATTATGTGAGCACATGTGTATGTACATACTACATACATATACATTTGAAAGTGCTCAATCCTCATTGATGGCATGACAAAAAGTTAAGCATCAGTCAGCATTCACTGCATCTTTCAACAATTTAACTATTCATCGCTATCGCTGTTTTAGTCACCGCCCGATCGCTTTTGGCTAACATCTCATCATTCCTAGTTTTGTTGATTTGGAATGCTTTTGATGTGATTGCTACTCAAATACAAAAGTAAAAATGGTATATGGCATGGAAATTTTCATTTGATTGCCATTTGTGCAATTCCTTGGTAAAATACTAAAAAAGGAAATCAAGAAATCAAATTGATAAAAGTGCAGAGCTGGAAAGTTTGAAGCAAAAACAAAACCAAATGGTAAATGGTAAATGGCACACCTGCTGTGATATTTTGCGCTTTACTTTGGTGTTTTCGGACGGTTGCCTTTTATGTCAGAAAACTATGTAGCTAAATTCGCTAGATACCTACGAGTAGTGTAATAAATGATATGTTAACAATGATTTATGAGGCAATAAATTGCAAAATCCATAAATTATGCTGAACTTAAAAGTTTGTGATTAATTTGGCGAATTTAAAGGGGAAAATCATTTTGAAAAGAGTTTATAGATTCAAAGTTTTTAGAAAGTAGTTCCGATATCAGGATATTCGACTGTAACCAACTCAAGCCTTCTAAAAACTACTCAGACCCTTGGAATAATATTTATAAAAAAGTGGTGCAAGCAAAAAACAAAAAAAAAATTATATAAAATAATCTACTCTATGATCTGAAAGTACCGGGAGTGTTTAAATAAAACAAAACAGAGTTAAATTTCAGGCAAATTTATTTAATCTCCTTCAAAATATGACCCGTCTGAAGCAACAGCAACATATGTATGTACATGTGCCAACGTTTAACCCAGTCCTCCATGCAGCCCTGGTAGGCCAACGAAGGGATGGCCTTCAGCTCCTTCGTCGCATTTTCTTGGATCTCCTCTATCGACTGAAATCTCCTTCCACGAAGTGGTAACATCTTCAACTTGGGAAACAAAAAGATGACGCACGAGGCCATCTCAGGTAAATACGGGGCTTGCACGATGGTACTTACTTGGTGTTTAGTCAAATAATCGTACACAATTTGGGCTCGGTGCGGTGGCGCGTTATCATCATGCAAAATCCAAATTAAACATTCCCGGTACACTCTGATCATGGGGAATAAAATCTCCTGCTTTTTTTGATTGGCGCGATAACCGCTTACGCGATTTAAGCCGAGTTTAACAAAGTGCGCCAGTCGTTTCATTCACGTGATCACCGGCTCCAGTTGGAAACAGGAAGTGAAGCCAAGTAGGTTAGGTTAGACTGAAGCGGTTGTCCTGTGCGACACACTCAGGCTCATAGCCCATTGTGATGCTGAGATCTTCCAACTCATTAAAAAATTGTTTACCTAGAATAGTAAAGCTGCGTCTGGATAGAGCAGGACAGTGGCACAGTAGGTGGGAGATTGTCTCTTCCTCTTCCTCATCTAGACAGCTTCTGCAGAAGTCATTCTCTGGGCGTGCTCGGCTATTAGGCAGTACCCCGTTATGACTGAGATCAATGTGCTAAGACTGTGTTTATTTTGGCTTAGCAGAGATTCTGTGCGTTTAGCATTTAGAGTCGGCCGCAGTTGACGGGTGATTTTGCAGGTGATTTCATTACGCCATCTTTCGTTTGCTTTCCTTATAATTTCTTCAAGGATGAGTAGCTTACATGTTTGTAAGGGTATCCCTATGTCATTATCTATGTACTCATCAGTCAATTTAGTGCCCAGTATCGCTAGTTCAGCGGCTCTACAGTTACACTCAATATCGCGATGGCCACGAACCCATTTTAGCCAAGTAACCAAGTAACCCATCATCTGATCTTTCCAGCAGGTCTTCTTTCCAAGAGGACTTCCTCTTCTTCTGCTACCACCAGCTGGTTGGATATTTACTCGCTGCGTCGCTGCGCTGATGCCCCCCAATTTGGGTCGAACTTTTTAGTTTCTTTTCTCATGTTAAGGCCAAAAATGGTGATATTTTGAAATGACTGTATGGGGAACCCCCTAGGGGAGTTCCAGGGGGTGTGCCACTGGCATGGGTGGATCGGCCGTCCAAAGTTCGTGGGGGTCGGTCATACATTTGAACTCGATTTTAGCACTCTAAATGGGTCAAAGTGGGATTTTTCGTTCGACCCAAATTGGGGGACATCAGAATTTGTTCTAGAGGTATGGCTCCTTCGGCAAAGTTTCTTATTTTGATCCCTAGAATACGATTTTCACAGAGCAATGAGCGATTTTAAATCGACCCGCCCTACTGTATATGCGATGCACAGAAATACCTCGACTCCAGCGCCTCGTAACCACCCAGCGATGTCGTGCGTCCACCCACACACACACACACTCACGTATATATTTGTACGTTAGATTGGCAACTTAAATTTCATGTCCACTAAAATCTGCTATATATAATAAACTTTTCGTTAGAATCCTGCCTGCTTAGTTGCAACTTGGAAATTCTCGGCATTACTTTCAGACGATATTTACTTTTCTTCAAATTGCTGCCAGTCACTCTGTGTAGTGTTTGCGAGCGTATTTACAAAGCTGGCTGTAGTTCTCGTATATCATCTTATTTTATGTATTTTTGCTTCTATTCCATTAGCCGCCAGCTAATCAGCAACTTTATCTGTGCAACTGCCATAGAATAGTTTCCTCTTTATTTATTATCTTGCCTGCTGCTAAGTAGTCTCCACCTCTTGCGCTCCCAGTTTCCCCCCAACCGCCTGCTGTTGCTGCTTGAGGCTGGCGGTTGCATTGTGCTAAGAAGAGCTAAGAAAAGCGTCGCTGTATCTAACAACTACAACTTTGTTGTAATGCTGTTACGAGGCGCTAATCTTTGTTGCTATCATTGTGACCAAGCATATTTGGTTGGCTGTTGTGTAAATATGTAAGTAAGTACTTCTATGCCTTTTTGTCCTCCAAAATGTGTTTCGAAATTTTCACTATTTTCCACAGCAACTTTTTTGTGCATTGCTTTTGTTGCCACACCAAACTTGTTTCCACTATTTCGTAGCAACCAAACAACCAAGCCAAGGAACAAGAATTTGGTAAAACTCCGAAGGCTTGTTTGCAATTGTTGGCTGTGTGCAGCTAGCGATACTCTTCCGTTGTTCACTTTTCCTGCTTTTCCATTTATTTGTCGTCAACTGGCTGACTGGTCGGTTGGTTGGTTGGTTGGTTGGTCGGTTGCTAGCTTTCTAGCTGCTTGGACTTCAGGCGTTGCATTTTGTTTCAGCCGAAAAGTGAGAATTTCCCTGCAGCTTTTTATTCGCTTTTTCCAGCTCCTCATTCTTCGCCTGCTTCTTCCTTTTGCGCAGCTCGCTGACTGTCCAAACAGGATTGCCCACTTTTGTTCGCTGCCGCTGGTATTGGCATTGACAGCTTGGCTTTGTCTGCCCCCGCTGTTTGACTGCTTGTTTGGCCTTAGAAACGTGCTAACTTGCAATTTATGTTGGTGTTGTTGTTATTGTTGTTATGAATATTCTAGTTTTCTTTTGTTTGTAAATGTGAAGTCAGCTATCGCTTTTATTTATGACAAACGTCTAAATGTAGTGACTTAGCAATTAAGCGCACTTCAGGAGGGGGCGTCACGTGCCTAGGCGCAATTTAATATTTTATGAACCATTTTGTTTTAATATTAATGCTTTTTACGACCTCAGCGACACTTCCTATTTTGTTTGACGAGAAATGTAGCCATGGAACACTTTAGCGGAAAATTAAAGACAAAAAGTTTTACAAATTGGCTCTGAAATTTTACTTAATTAGTTGAAAGATGCTCTTATATCTAAGGGCCTAGTAAAGAGAGTTTCAAGACGCGTGGCTTTATTATTTTTATTCTATTTGATAGCGTTCTTGGAACTTTGCTTTCAGCAAAGTTTTCGGAAATTGTCAATGGTTGCCGAAAAAGTTGCTCCAATGTACAGTATTTGCATTTAGCTAATTTTACGGTGTTTACAATCGGCTATGTGAAAAGGCAATTCTTCGAATTATTTAATTATTCTCTTTCAAGTTCACTGTAAGTTAGCGCGACTAGAAATGAAACTGAAAGCAGTGCCTTTGGAAATACATCGCGATAATTAACATTTTTCGAATCTCGTGCACTAGGCTCTTCTGCCACCACTACTTTTGCGAATTTTATTCAAAACTGGCATTTACAGCAGTG